>JBBPMR010000519.1:0-19368 GCA_038090415.1 Rossbeevera mucosa | reverse complement strand
GTTGCTGCATTCAAGTATTTATACTATGAGTACAGGCACACAGACCAAGCTGTGTCTGACACTATCTACTATATCAAGGTATATATGTTCTCACAAGTGTGAGAGAAAGAAGTTAAGAAGCGAGGCTATGTATCAATGGAAGAGAAGCCAAGTGGAAATGAAAAGAAGCTGGCCTCATATAAAAGGTATGTTGATCTAGACCATGACATCATTGATAAGAAGATAGAAGATAGATGCTCAGATAAGATGTGATCAGATAAGATAAGCACTGTGATAAGATAAGATAAGATAAGACAAGAGGGTTGTGAAGTGAGATTTGCAACAATCAGTTTGGAAAGAAATGCTGCTTTCAGGGAGTCAAAGACAGTCTGACAAGTGAGAGACCAGTCCCAGGGTTGGGTCTTCTTGATGAGGTCGATGAGGGAACAGGCAACATTTGAATAGCTTGGGATGAAATGGCAATAGAAGTTGGCAAAACCTAGGAAGGATTGGACATCTTTGAGCTTTGTAGGGGTGGGCCAGTCAGCAATACCAGCTAGTTTCATAGGGTCCATGACAAGGTGTCTGGGTTTAACAATCATCCCTAGATATTCTACCTCTGAGGTGGCAAAGTTGCACTTCTCAAGTTTGAGGTGAAGGTCCAACTTCATCATGTGCTGAAGAACTCATTTGGTGCATTTTTCATGGGTGGCTTTATCTGGCGAAAAGATGAGGAGGTCATCCATATAGATTACTAACCATGAAGGCGACCTTTGCAATGCTTAGATGCTGTGCTTCACTAAGAATTTAACTAGGAAGAAGAGGTGTTGAAAGAGTATTCCAACAAGAACAAGACTGGCTTGTTCCATTGCTGCATTCAAGTATATATACTACAATACATGTGGTGACCATAAGGTCAAGGCTATACTAGGGCTATGTCTACATGCTACTAAGGTGAGGTAAGGCAGTGTGAAATGGAAGAGAAGTGCTGCCTTGCAATTACAATGTGTAAGTCCAGACTATGATGTCATATTAGGTAATGCAGTGCTAGATATGATATGATCAAGGACTGAGTGCTTGTACTATATTTAGAGTGCTCTGGACTTTAGATAAATATCAATGAAATGAATAGGCACTATAAGCACTTAAGTAAAAACTAATGGCATCTAGCCAGGATTCACAACATTACCCCCCTTCTAGGGAGGAGATTCCAGATCCTTGGTGTCACTAGGCCAGTCAACAGCACAATCGGGAGAGTAAATAGACTCAATCTCTGATTTGGAGTCCTCGTAAGCAGCTTGAACCAATCTCAAATGGTTCAGATTGAATTCATTGAGTGCTTCCTGTGCACATGCAAGATTACAAGCAGGCTCCCAAGTTATGCTATCCTCTCCATATCCTTTCCAATGCACTAGGTATTGGAATCCTCTTTCTTATTTCCTTCTATCTACAATAAAGTCAACTTCAAACTCTGCGGTATCCTCATCATCAATCACCACTGGACCTGGGTGTATGACGGATTGACCTGCAAGAGGTTCTAAGTAGAGTTTAACTCTTGAAACATTAACCGTCTTATAAGCATGGCTGCCTTTCGGCAATGCCAAGGTTATAGCATTTTCTCCTTTTAAATCCATAATCCTATATGGTCCTATCCATCAATCATTTAATTTAGGGCACTGCTTGTCTGGATCCATAGAGAGATGTTCAGAGCTTAACCACACTTGACTTCCTATCTTATAGGGGGGTGCCTCCGAACAATGGCAGTCAATTTGTTCTTTGATCTGCTCTCTGGTTTTTGCCAAGGCTTGCTTAGTGCTGTTGCGATTTGATTGCATCTGAGAAATTAAATCTTCAGCTGCTGGAGCTGAGCTAGAGATATGTTTGAAACCTAATCTTGGTTCGAACATTTTGTTCACCTGGAACAGAGAGAACCCAGTGGCTGATGACTGAGTGTTGTTATATGTAAACTGGGCTATTGCTAGCAATTCTGCCCACTTATCTTGTTTTTCTAGAGTATAGAGTCTCAGGTACTGTTGGAGCTCTCTGTTTACTCTTTCGGTTTGACCATTGGTTTGCAGATGGTACGCCATAGACATTTTTCTTTGGATGTTCAACATCCTGCAGATATCCTCCATCACAAATGAAGAGAACTGTGGTCCTCAATCTGAAACAATTGAATCTGGAAGTCCATGATGCTTCCATACATAATCCCTGTAGAGTTTGGCTGTCTCTACCAACATGACTTCTTTTGTTGTGGGAATAAACATAGCTTCTTTGGAGAAGCGATCCACTACTACCAAGATTGTGTCATACCCATAACTCTTGGATAATCTAGTGATGTAATCAATGCTAACCTCTTTCCAGGGTCCAGCTGGAACTTCTAATGGCATTTCTTTACTGCTAGGCATGGTGTTGCTTGGTTTCATCCTTGCACACTAATCACAATGACTGATGTATTCCTTGACATCATTCCGCATATTTGGCCAATTGTAAGAACACTTGATTAGTTCTATGGTCTTTTCCCCACCCTTGTGTCCTGCAAGCAGGTGATCATGGAACTAAGTGATAACTTGGGTCCTTAATGACTGTGGAACCCATATATGATTGGTGTAATGCCATAGTCCTTTATGGAGGAGAGATCCATCAGGTTTATCCACTTCCAAATGTGCCTTGACTATTTTCTCCTCTAGAGAAAGAGCATTTATTTGATTTTCTAAGGGCATACTATGCGATGCGGTAGGGGTCACCAGGCCATTGTCAGATTTTGCTACCCTTTGAATCCTTTGTGGTGGAATTATAACCATATCTTTATTATTGTTCTCTATTTCTACTCCATGATCTTCCCATCTAGAGAGAGCATCAGCTTTTCCCATCGAGGTGCCTGGCTTGTTGACTAACACATAATTAATTCTGGACAAGTACTGCACCCATCTCACCTGTCAGCAGTTTAGATCTTGGGACTTCATGAAGTACTGGAGATTCTTGTGATCTGTCCAGATTTCAAAGGCATGCCTGGCACCTTTGAGATAATGTCTCCAGGACTCTAATGACATGATGATGGCTAGCATCTCTTTGTCTGCTATAGAATAGTTGCGCTGTTCAGGCGACATTTTGTGTGACATATATGCTACTGGGTGCCACTTGTCTTCTCGCTGAACAGAAAGCACTGCTCTGACTGCAAAATCTGATGCATCACATTCTACTCTGTAGATAGCATAATCATCGGGATAAGCTAAAATAGGGGCTGTTATGAAAGCCCTTTTAATACTATCAAAAGCCTGCTTCTGAGCTTCTCCCCAGCTTCAGGGTTGGTCTTTCTTAGTCAGTTCATGCAGTGGTGCTGCCATCAAACTGTAGTTTTTAATAAATCTTCTATAGAAGTTGGCCAGACCTAAGAAGCTTCTAACTCCATTGACATTTGTGGGTGCAACCCACTCCATAACTCCTCTTACTTTGGTTGGATCCATTGAGATCCCTTCTGTTGATACTATCATGCCCAGCATATTGACTAATTTTTGTTCAAAAGAACATTTTTCCAGTTTGACAAATAAGTCATGCTTTCTTAGGCATGCCAGCACTTCCCGAACGATTTTTCTATATTCCCACACATCTTCAGTTTTGGTAAAGATCATGAGATCATCAATGTATATAATAATGACATTAGGCATGTCAGCGAAGATCTCATTCATCATCTGTTGAAATGTGGCAGGTGAATTGCACTGCCCAAAAAACATTACTAATGGTTTAAATGCACCCCTGTGGCACACGAATGCTCCCTTCCACTCATCTCCTTCTTTGATGTGGACATTGTTATAGCCCCATTGCAGATCCATCTTTGTGAATAACTTAGATCCCTTAAGCTTATCAATAAGCTATGAGATTAGAGGCAAGGGGTAATTGTTTTTGATGGTCCCCTCATTAAGGTAATGGTAATCCATCACCATTCTTTTTTTTCCATCTTTCTTTGGAATAAAGAACACCAGTGAAGTCTAAGGTGACTTCAAAGGCCGAATATAGCCTTTGCTCAACTGATCATCTATGAATGCGGAAACTTCCTCTTGTTCTTGTACAGAGGTGGGAATGATTCGTCCTTTCTTGGGTACAAAATCGGGCTTGAGATCTATAGTGTGGTCCCAAGGTTTCCTTTCCGGCATTCTTTCACTGGCCCTCTTTGAGAAGACATCTATATAATTGTGGTACCATTCAGGTACCAACTTAAAAGCTTCCTCAGGTTTGATATTGGATGTGGGAGGGGTCCCTGGACCATCTTCTATCAAATTATTTTTCATGATTTTCTAGACTAAATATCCCCACTTGTCTTCTTCTTGATCCCAGCTCAACTGGAGGTTTCAGCATTCTCCAGGACATCGGTTAAGCTGAACTGTGCCATGTTCCCAATTAATCATGGGGTTGTGGTGGACTAACCAGTTATGTCCTAAGATCATCTGGTTCTTTCCCAGATTGGTAACTTCTGCTGTCATCTTTTCCAGGTGATTTTGATATCTGACCACAATCTCGGCTTTATACTGAATACTGCTGGCAGCATTGTGAGATCCATACACATTGTACACCTGTACTTCACAGTCTAGCTTCTTTAGCTGGATCTGATTTTTCTTGGCCCATTTCAGATCAATGAAAGTGCTGTTAGCACCCCTGTCAAGTAGCACTATTGCTGATGTTTTCTTGTATTTTTGCTTTATTTCGATTTTTATGGTGAGCTCTCATTTCAGATTGATAGTCCTAACAAGTTGATCTTCTGGGCTAAGAAGCTCTTTTTCTTTGGTACACATGTTAGCCATGAGGCATACTTTAGGGCAAGTGATTAGTGATCAATGACATATTGTGAGAGTATTTACTATGTATGTATAAAGTGTTCACATGTTCATGAGAATAGTGGTCTAGAGCTACAACATGAGGTTACCATGCCTTTAGCATGTGCTAACCATGAGATATGACATCATAGCGGTCTAGACTGTAGTCACATGACATGATAAGATAATCTCGAGCGCTTGATTGATCAGATAAGATAGATGCGCGCTTAGATAAGATTAGATAAGATAAACTGGCACTAAAGCTAGGTTGCAAAAAAGGGTTTGTAACACATGTAGTATAGCCATAGCACAGCACTGTAGTAGTATATATACTTGAATGCAACAATGGAACAAGCCACTCTTGTTCTTGTTGGATTCCCTTTGCCAACATCCTTCTCTTTTTAGTTAAGTTCGAGTGTGCAGCACCTAGACTTCGTCAAAGGTTGCCTTCATTAGAACAAGACTAGTTCTTCTACCCACTTGCATACTCAGATCCCAGAGTTAAGGGAAACCCTTCTACTATCAGAAGTAAAAAGAGCACCCTTGAGCAGGTTACCCTCACTGGAAAGCAAGCAGTTCCCTACTGCTGCATATACACTCATTTAGCATAGAATTGTTCTGGTGGTATCAAATTTATTCAGTACAGAGCCCTAGCAGTCATAAATAAGAATAAAGTTGCTGGGACCATTAGAATCCATGATAGTGCACTACACACGGATTAGTAGAACAAGAGGCTACTATGAAACTGTGACCCGATATCGAGCACAGTGGAATCACGATTTCTTTTGTAAGATTCGCAGGCTTACAGACCTAAATCTGTGCTGAAGCCAGGCATTCTGGTTCCTTTGACTCTCTCAACTCACATGTGGATCTTTTTTTTTTAGGAACATCTCATTGGTGGTTGATCTCTTCATGAGTATCACCAAATTAGTCATTAGCAAAACTGGATTTCCAAGGAGATATAGTAGATTTTGTGTGTAGTAATTTTAGCAGTGAACCAGAAAAGTTTATTCTTCCAAAAACAACTTGGTTACCAGTAGAACCAAAAAGAGTAGCAATTGACAACATCTCAGAACTCGATCAGTGGCCTTATTGGCTTTGAAAAGAATTTTTAGAATCACTCATTGGAGAAGGACCCTCTGTCAAAGAAACAACAGAAAGACATGGGTATAAAGCCCAAGCCATATTCCTAGTTGCCCCTCCCCCTTGCAACTCTTTCATCAATGGCAACTATAGAGCAACTACTGCAGCTCATGAACAAGCTGAATGCCAAGCTAAATGGCGTCATAGTGGAGAATCGGATGCTGAAAAACCAGCTCAAAAGAGCTGAAGACTCTGCAGATGTTGTGAGGATCTGAGCAGAGGAGGCATCCCAGGATGTTGCTGAAGGAGTGGTCTCAACCACTGTAAACAAAAAAGTTACCATTGTTTCCAATCCGGGAAATTTCAATGGAGCATACAACTGCTTTGAGGAATGGTGGACAAAGATGGAGGTATACCTCAAGATGAATCAAGAGGCATACTCTAGAAATAAACATCGCACATATGCAGTGTTGGTCCGAATAGGATCAGCAAAAGAAAAAGATGAAAATGGAGCAGGAGCTTGGGCCAGAAACGAGCTCAAGAAAACAAAGACATATAAGGAAGGGGACTGGCCTACAGTTGCCCAAATCGAACTTATCCTAAGGCAACGATTTACCTTGGGAAATGAAAGGGACTTAGCTGTATAACGGCTAATGTCAATGAAACAAGAGTACCATGAAAGAACCCAAACCTTTCTTACCTGAAGGATAGCCAATTGGGATCAAGCTATGTGCAGAGATGACATGGAAATAGCTCTTTTAGAGCAACAAATCAGGGCCGAAGTAATGAAGCCCATATTTTTAGATCAACAATGGCAAAGAACAGTACCTGACTACATATGCATTATACAAGAAGATGCTGAATCCATTGAATCCTTTGAGACTCCTGCGAAACTCCTAACCCCCTGGAGCTCTAAAAGGGAAAGGGACCCTGACACTATGGACATAGATGGCATCACCACCGAATCTGGCAAAGGCCCTGCCAGATGTTATAATTGTGGAAAGAAGGGTCACCAAGTAAGGGAGTGCCAATCTCCCAAAAAGAATAAATGTGACAAATGTAAATTTGTCAATGGCAGGCACCATGCCAAGTGTGCCAAGAGGATCAATGCCATGGAGACAACCACAGAAACAAACAATGGAAAAGGCAAAGAGAAAGAAGAAGATCTCAATGCCAGGATTGCCCGAATCATTAAGACAACCATGCACCAGGGAAAAGGTCAGACATAGACTCACTGGGCAGTAGTTTATGTACCGAAAATAACAAAAATAGTAGATAGTTCTTTTGCTTCTGAATTGAGAGCTTGACACCAAGATAGTGCTAGCTTGTTTTCTTCTTCTGTTTCTCTTTCAAATTTTGTAGTTTTAGATGAAGCACTGATTATATGTAACATTATGATAGAAGAAAAAGAAAAAAATAAAGAACCTGTTTATGATATGAGACAATTAGCTAGGATGGCTATAGATAGTTCATACATACCAGATAATTTTGTAGATTGGAATACCTTAGAAGATTCGTGATGTGGTAGCCTACCTGAATCATCTGACATGGCATTCTCAGAAGAGCATGGCCACCAGAATGTGGTACTTAATTCCGTGATAACCAAAGAAAATGAGGATCCTAGCCCAGAGGATTGCTGAGTCAGGACTATCAAACCTGATAAGGAACTCACCATAAAAATTGAAATCAAACAAAACAATAAAAAGAGAGAAGCATTAGCCTTATTTGACAGTGGAGCCAATGGCATGTTCATGGACCTGAAATGGGCCAATAAAAATAATATCCAGCTTAGGAGAAAGAGCCGAGAAATTCTCGTCTACAATGTGGATGGATCAAAAAATGCTGCAGGCAGTATTCGCTATGAAGCTGATGTCACTGTCAGATATAAAAACCACATGGAAAGGATGGTGGTAGATGTGACGAACTTAGGAAAGAATCAGATGATTCTTGGACACAACTGGTTGGTCCACCACAACCCCATGATTGATTGGGAATATGGCAAAGTTACGTTAAACCGATGCCCTAGAGAGTGCTGAGTACTATAGACATATTGGAACAACAAGTCAGAAAATGGATATCTTATCCAGAAAATCATGAAACCAGATGAGATAGATCTGGTGGAAAAACCAATCAAGCCCGAGGAGGCTTTTAAGTTGGTACCTGAATGGTGCCATGACTATCTCAATGTCTTCTCAAAGAAGGCAAGCAAAAGAATGCTGGAACATAAACCGTGGGATCATGCAATAGATCTTAAACCCAACTTTATGCCAAAGAAGGGTAGGATCATTCCCATCTCTGTTCAAGAACAAGAGGAGGTCTCAGCATTTGTGAACGATCAATTGAGCAAGGGATATATTCATCCCTCGAAGTCTCTACAAACTTCGCCAGTGTTCTTCATCCCTAAGAAAGATGGAAAGAAGAGGATGGTGATGGATTACCATTATCTTAACGAGGGAATGATCAAAAAGAATTATCCTTTGCCTCTAATTTCCCAGCTTATAGATAAGCTTAAAGGGGCTAAATTATTTACAAAGATGGATCTGAGATGGGGTTACAATAATGTCTGGATCAAGGAGGGAGACAAGTGGAAAGGAGTGTTCATTTGCCATAGAGGGGCATTCGAGCCATTAGTTATATTCTTTGGGCAGTGCAATTTGCCTGCCACTTTCCAACAGATGATGAATGAGATCTTTGCCAACATGCCCAATGTAGTCATAGTGTACATCAATGATCTCATGATCTTCACCAAATCTGATGATGTGTGGAAACACAGAAAAATCATTTAGAAAGTGCTGGCATGCCTAAGAAAACATGATTTATTTGTGAAGCCAGAAAAGTGCTTCTTCGAGCAAACCTTGGTCGAAATGCTGGGCATGATAGTGTCAACCGAAGGAATATGTATGGATATGAAGAAGGTTCAGGGCGTTACAGAGTGGCAGCCCCCGGTTAATGTAAAAGGAGTTAGAAGCTTCCTAGGGTTGGCCAACTATTACCGGAGATTTATTAAAGAATACAGTTTAATGGCAGCACCACTGCATGAACTGACTAAAAAGGATCAACCCTGGACTTGGGGAAAAAGTCATCAGGACACTTTTGACTAGATTAAGAGTGCTTTCATCTTGGCACTGATACTGGCATACCCAGATGACAAATTGGAGTATCATGTAGAATGTGATGCTTCCGACTTTGCTATTGGAGGAGTGCTCTCTACCTTGAAGGATGAGAAATGGCACCCAGTCGTGTTCATGTCACACAAAATGACCTCTGAACAATGAAACTATCCCATAGCAGATAAAGAGATGCTAGCCATCATTATGTCTTTGAAGTTCTGGAGACATTACCTGGAAGGTGCTAGACACCCATTTAAGATCTGAATGGATCATAAAAACCTCCAGTATTTCAAGATGGGCTGGGTATCTGTTGGCAATGACCAAAACTATACAGTTAAGGCACTAGGTCACCACCAATAATACTAAGACAATGGATAGGGACTCTGCTTTAGGTTGGAAATCAACCAGAACAGACTGGGGAGTCTGGCTGGTACTGGTATTGTTATATACTACTATACATGCATTGGCCATGAGGCGTACTCTAGGGCAGGTGCTTAGTAAGCGATGATGTGCCATGGGAGAAACTACTAAATAAGTACTAAGTGTTCACACGCTCGTGAGAATGGTGGGTCTAGACTACAGCATGAGGCCACCATGCATTAAACATGCACTAGCCATGAGGTGTGATGTTATATGATGTCATAGTGCTCCAGACTCGAGTCACGTGACACAATAAGATAGATCCAGCTCTTGATCGATAAGATAAGATAGACGTGCGATTAGATAAGATAAGATAAGCGCTTTGAGCACTAAAGCTAGGTTGCAAAAGAGGGTTCGTAACATTCCCCCCCAACTAGGAGTGAGATTCCAGATCATACACAAATAAGAACTACCTGCAAGGAAGGTACCCAAAAGCACACAACCAGGAATGGTGATCAATATTCGGTTGACCCAGAAGTATAATTAATCATAGGGGTGTTGAACACGCCCTGGAACAAGGCTCGAGACATGTTAAGTCATCGCGGGGCGCTAGGATTTTTTTTGTGAAACAAGGTAATAGCATCTTTTTCATGTTTGGCAACAGAGGAAGCAGCTTCCCAGGTGCGATCAGATTCATCATAACCTTTTCAATGAATCAAGTATTGGAAACCGCAACCAATAGGGCGAGAATCCACAATGTATTCGATTTCAAATTCCTCATGTCCTTCATCATCAACAGTGATAGGACCAGGACAAACAGTAGGTTGGCCATCAAGTGGTTTAATGTAAGATTTAACACATGAGACATTCACGACGTTACAAGCGGTGATCGATTTAGGGAATAATAATTCCACAGAGTTGGTATACACTTTTGTGATCTGATAAGGTCCAATCCATTTCTCGGTTAACTTTTGAGAAGGTCGATCAGCTATAGCCAAGTGTTCTGATGATAATAGGATAAGATCTCCAACTTTATAAGCAGGAGCGTCAGATCGAGATTTATCAGCCTGAAGTGACATTTTGGCATGAGTTTTCTCAAGATTAGACTTTGCGATTTCCATATTGGCTTTCATGTCTGACGCGAATGCTTCTGCAGCAGGCAATTTCACTATTTTTGGTTCTATACCCATATAAGGAGTAAACATTTTTGTAAGCTGGAAGGGGGTAAACCTGGTTGACGATGACTTTGTGTTGTTGAAGTTAAATTGCACAAGCGCAAGCCATTCTACCCATTGAGATTGTTTTTCTGCGGCAAACAAGCAGAGATATTGGTTCAATTCTCTATTGATACGCTCTGTTTGGCTGTCGGTTTGGAGGTGATAGGCCGTTGACATTTTCTTTTCAATTTTCAACAATTTAAGTAAATCAATCATCATTTGTCCAGCAAACTGTGGACCACGATTAGATACGATAGAATCCGGCAAACCATGATGTTTCCATACATAGTCTTTATACAGTTGTGCGGTTTTCTGTGTGGTAACAGTTTTAACAGTGGGAATAAGAGCCACTTCTTTAGAGAAGCGATCCACCACTACTAGCACACTATCATATCCATGTGATTCCGGAAAGCCAGTGACGAAATCAGCTGAGACATCTTTCCATGGTTCAGATGCTACTGGTAAGGGTTGCAGTTTTCCTTCCAGTGCTATATTCGAAGGCTTCATACGAGCACATTGATCACAAGATTTGCAATATGTTTCAATATTGGCTTTCATGCCGGGCCACTTGTAGTAATGAGCTATCAATTCTTTGGTTTTATCCAGGCCTTTGTGTCCGGTGAGTGGATGATCATGAAATTGCATCATTACTTCTAAACGCAAGTTCCTAGGTACCCATATTTTTCCATCATATTCCCATAATCCACTACTATATAGTGATCCTTCAGCAACGGTGTGTTTCTTTTGTTCTATTTTTATTCTATCAAAGAGTTCAATTTCTTGTACACTACGAATACATGAACTATCTATAAGGACGGTGTTTTTGTTGTCATTTTCTATTCCTATGCTGTGATCTTCTCTTCTAGATAAAGCATCGGCTTTTCCCATTGCGGAGCCGGGCTTATTTATGAGTACATAATCAAAACAAGAGAGGTATTGGGCCCATCGGGCTTGTCGTTTGTTCAGATCTTGAGATTTCATGAAGTACATTAGGTTTTTATGATCTGTCCAAACTTCGAGCTGATGTCTAGCTCCTTCTAGGTGATGTCTCCATTGTTCAAGAGAACGAATAATCGCTAACATTTCTTTATCAGCGATTGGGTAATTTCGTTCTTCCTTAGTCATGCTATGAGACATGTATGCGACGGGGTGCCATTTGTCTTCCTTAAGGGTTGACAATACTGCACCAGTAGCGAATTCTGATGCATCGCATTCAACACGATAGGGGGTCGTGTCATCCAGATATGCCAAGACAGGCGTTGTTGTAAATTTCTCTTTGAGACTATCAAAAGCTATTTGTTGTGCATTTTCCCAGCACCATGGTTGATCTTTCTTTGTTAAGTCATGCAATGATCATGCAATTAAGGAATAGTTTTCAATGAAATGTCGATAGAAGTTAGCTAGTCCCAAGAAGCTTCGAACTCCTTTTACATTGTGAGGAACAGGCCACGTTGCAATTCCATAAAGTTTATTCTTGCTCATCGAGATTCCATCTCCTGATACATTCATACCAAGCATGTCTACCTTTGTGACTTCAAAGAAGCACTTAGACAGTTTAACAAATAGGTCATTCTCACGAAGCTTTTGAAGTACTCTTCATACGGCTTCACAATGTTTAACCATGTCATTGTGTTTCGAGAAAATCAATAAATCATCTACATAGATAATGACTATGTCTTCATCCTCAGCGAAGATTTCATTCATCATTTGCTGGAATGTCACGGGGCTATTACACATTCCGAAGAACATGACTGTGGGCTCGAATGCCCCTAGGTGACAGACAAAGGCTCCTTTCCATTCGTCATCTTCTTTGATATGGACATTGTTATATCCCCATCTCAGATCCATTTTGGTAAACAATTTAGCTCCTTTGAGCTTATCTATGATTTGCGAGATCAATGGAAGGGGGTAGTTATTTTTCACCGTTCCTTTGTTGAGATATCTATAGTCCATGACCATTTGTTTCTTCCCATCCTTCTTAGAGATAAAGAATATGGGCGATGTCTGAGGCAATTTAGAAGGTCGAATGTAACCCTTCTTCAATTGCTCGTTCATGAACATTTTAACTTCATCTTGCTCTGTAGGACCAAGCGGGATCAATCTACCCTTTTTAGGTATGAAATCAGATTTCAAATCTACTGTGTGGGCCCATGCTTTTCGTTTAGGAAGGCGTTTGGAGACTTTCTCGGAGAAGACATCAAGATAATCTCTATAATGTTCAGGTACCAACTTGAAGGCATCTTCTGAACTAGGATCAGGAATCGTAAACTGATCAGTGTACATATTGGATATGTACGTTTTTTCGTACTCTTCCATTCTATTGCAATAAGTGGTGTTTAACACCTTGCACGACATGGGACATCTGTCCATGTGTACATGACCTAGGGTCCAATCAATGGAGGGATTGTGGTCCCTTAACCATGTGTATCCAAGAATCATTTGATTCTGGCCGAGGTTGGTAACATCCGCAATTACTCTTTCGCGATGTCCTTCGTCATTGATAATTAAATTACAAGTGTATGCAATGCCTCCAGCAGAGTTTATAGTTCCGTCTACATTGTAGACAGGCACCACGTTTTCAAGAGGGTCTAGAGGAATGCAGTTTTTCTTTGCCCATTCCATATCGATAAATATGCCATTAGCGCCGCTATCTAGTAGAGCGTTTGCTTCAATTTTTTTGTCTTTTTGTATTATATTGATTTTTAAGGTTATTTCCCTGAGTGGCTTGAGTGTGCACACTCTTCTATCAGTCAGGTTCTGAAAGGAAATATTTTTTTCTTTTTTAACAGAATTAAGTACCCTATGACTGGGGCCACGCTCAATTCGAGACACTGTTTCGGTTTCTATGTCTGGTCGGCTACCACATCGAGACATAGGAGAGAAAGAGAGATTACTGTCCATATCACTATCTAATATTACATGTGATTTGAGAGCTGAAAAACTATTACTAACTACAAGAGAAACAGAGGTTGTACTAGCACTATCTAGGTGTTGAGTATGTAAAGAAAAAGAAGGAGAAGAAGAAATGTCGTCCGTCAGGGAGGGAGCACCATTACCCGATTTTGTGTCCCTTAGGCTTTTCCCAACGTCGCTTCCATGTCACAGAAGTAGGCCCTAGCGGCCTCAATGTCCATCCTTTGTATTGCGCTTTGCCAGTTGACAGCTGGCTTCTTGTCTACAAAGAGGTTGTTTGATGAGGCAGTTTTCTCTGCCACGCGGACTTGTTTTCCCTTAAATCGGGAACATTCTTTTCGGTGTCCTCTGTGTGAGAACCTGCATTCTTGACAACAAGTGGATGCAGCCTTACACTATTTAGCATGATGCCCTTCTTTGCCACAATTATAGCAGCCAATAGCATTAACTTGTCAGGCCCCTTATGTCGAGGCAACCGCAGCAGCAAAGGATTTGGAACCTCCACCAAAGTCCGATGGTTCTTCCCAGGCTTGTGCCACCCCGATGTCCATGGCATTGGGATCCTTGCAGGGTCCCTTTCTGTATTCGAATGCCTCGATTGATTCTCCATATTGTTGGAGAATTGGGATGTAGTCATCGACTAGGGATTGTCGAGCGTCATCGAGGTACACCTGCCTGATTATGTCTTGGCAGGTGTTTTGTTCTAGTAGGGCGGTTCCCATGTAATCCCCACAGTTGGCTTCTTCGTATGCCGTGAGCCATTTGGTCAGGTATACTTGCATCCTTTTGTTGTTGCCTTGCTTAAGGGCCATGAGTTTTCTTAAGGCTAAATCTTTATTGTTTCCTATTTGGAAATGGTTCCTTAATCCTTGCTCTAATAAGGCAGGGCATGGGTAGGTGTGTGTATTTCTACACTGTTTCATTTGGTTTCGGGCCCACGAACCCGCTCCATTTTTATTTTGGTCTTTCAATCCAATCCTTGATAGTGTTGCCATGCACCTTTCTTTGTCCGTTGGATAGGCTTCTTCGTTCATTTCCATGAACACTTGCATTTTTAGCCACCATTCTTCGAATTTCAAATAGGTGCTGTCATATTGCCCTGGATCAGGGACAACAGAGATCTTCTTTTCTACTTTAATTTGTGGTGCCAGTTTTGCGGCTGTGTTGGTGGCAGCTGCCTCTGCAGCGATCACTCGATTTTCAGATGCCACCACAGTTGCATTCAGAGCATTTATGACTGCATTTTGATCTGTGATCTGCTGCTGCAGCGAGGCGAGCAGAGCGGCGATATCAGAGTTTGACATTTCGAGTGAATTCAGGGTCAGGGGCAAAGTATGGGGAGATGTTTTCTATTTCTGGACAAGGGAGATCATTTGGGTCGTATTCAATAGAAGGGTACTGCAATTTGGGGGTGGTGGATTCTCTTTTTATTTTGATGATGGGGGATAAGAGACGGGCAAAGTTTACAGAGGATACCATAGACCGATGTGATTCTCACGGAGAGACCAACTTTCGGTTACTATACCTTGTTGTTAGAGGGGATCTCACTAAAAGTCCTTCTCAATCTAATCTATCGATCTGAAAAGCAATATCAGGGTGCACGAGCCCCGAACATTTGTCGAAAAGAGTCGAAGAAACTGGTTTCTGCCTGGCTACGGCTCACATTTTAGTATGCTGAGACTGTGAATCTTATTTTAGATAGAAGAGATCACGATTCTATCCTTTCACGTAATGCACGCAGTGAGCTGCTCTCCCTCGAATGGGAACTACTGACTCACAAAGCGAATGTACAAGACGCTACTTTGAAACAATATTTAGATTGGAGTATTGTACTCCATCCGATTAACGTCTCGGGGTCAGCTATGCAAGCGTGCTTGTTTTACACCCAAATGGTGGAACAAGACCAATACGAGAGAAGAGCAAGTATGGCGCAATTAAGGCCTTGAGTGTCGGAGTTGTTGTAGTTGAAAAACATGTTGCGACGATAGACGGTCATGGGTAGTGGTGAGGTAGTACTGAAGAGTCTGTTCTTATGTTGGCAACAACCAAAACTATACAGTTAAGGCACTAGGTCACCACCAATAATACTAAGACAATGGATACGGACTCTGCTTTAGGTTGGAAATCAACCAGAACAGACTGGGGAGTCTGGCTGGTACTGGTATTGTTATATACTACTATACATGCATTGGCCATGAGGTGTACTCTAGGACAGGTGCTTAGTCAGCGATGACGTGCTGTGGGAGAAACTACTAAATAAGTACTAAGTGTTCACATGCTCGTGAGAATGGTGGGTCTAGACTACAGCATGAGGCCACCATGCATTAAACATGCACTAGCCATGAGGTGTGATGTCATATGATGTCATAGTGGTCCAGACTCGAGTCACGTGACACGATAAGATAGATTCGGCGCTTGATCGACAAGATGAGATAGATGTGCGCTTAGATAAGATAAGATAAGTGCTTTGAGCACTAAAGCTAGGTTGCAAAAGAGGGTTTGTAACAGTATCTGTCTAGATTTGATTACAAAATAGTTAATAAGCCAGGTACCTCGATGGAAAAGGCAGATGCGCTCTCTAGAAGAGCAGAGTTAGCAGTTGGGATTGAATCTGACAACAAAAACATGGTCATGATTCCACCACAACAGATCAATAGGGTTGAGATGTGTCACGACAATCTGTCAAAGAGCCTCCCCTTATTTGATGAAATAAAAGAAGCATATTCCAAAGTGGATAAACCAGATGGATCAGTTCTCCAAAATGAGCTGTGGCATTACGCCAACAAAGTATGGGTTCCACAGACACTATGGACCCAAGTTATCACACAATTCCATGATCATCTTCTCGCTGGTCATAAAGGAGTGGAAAAGACCTTGGAGCTGATCAAGCGTTCATACAATTGGTCCAACTTGAGGAATGATGTCACAGAATACATATGTTATTGTGTGCTCACATAAAGCTGAGTAACACAATGCCTAGCAGTAAAGGAATGCTGTTAGAAGTTCCAGCTGGACCCTGGAAAGAAGTTAGTGCAGATTTCGTCACTGGTTTACCCAAGAGCAATGGATTTGATACAATCCTAGTCATGGTGGATCGCTTCTTAAAAGCAGCAATGTTTATCCCTACAACAAAGAAAATAATGGCATTAGAAACTGCCAAGTTGTATGTGGATTACGTCTGGAAACACCACAGACTGCCTGATTCAATCGTCTCGGATTGAGGCCCACAATTTGCTTCATTTGTAATGGAGGATATCTGCAGAATGTTGAACATTCAGCGAAAAATGTCAACTGCTTATCATTCACAAACTGATGGTCAGATGGAGAGGGTGAACAGAGAACTACAGCAGTACCTTAGGCTCTATACCATAGAAAAACAAGATAAATGGGCTGAACTTCTCGCTATCGCCCAGTTTACATATAATAACACTCAGTCCTCCACTACTGTGTTTTCTCCATTCCAAGTGAACAAAACCTTTGAACCTAGACTTGGTTTTGAAGTTGTAACATCCAAAGCCCCATCAGCTGTGGACTTAGTATATCAGATGCGATTGAATCGCGAAAGTGCTAGAAGCACCTTGGAAAAAACCAGAGAGAGGATCAAGAAATAAATAGATCTTCATTGTTTAGAAGCACCCCCCTACAAGATATGTGATCAAGTGTGGCTGTCTTCTGAACATCTCTCTATGAACTTGTCTAGAACCTGTCCAAAGTTAAATGACCAGTGGCTCGGTGTTGAGCTAGCCTAGACACTATACAGTACCGGCTGCCACACTCGAAGCAAGAACCAAGAAAAAGAATAAAGAGACTAGAGATTCAAGGAAACTGTCTATGCATAATTCAACAAGAACAGAATGGGGAAACATTCTGCTAACTATCTTACTTATATACTATATGCCTTGAGGCTACCATGTGTTTGCTATCTATGATGTTAATGGAAATGCTATGCTATGCTATGTACCATGAAGTGATCCATGAGGCAAACATGCCTTTACCATGCACAAGGCTGTATGCCATGAGGCGTTATCTATACAATGAGGATACCATGCCTATGCAATGTGCTATCCATGCTATAACAATGAGGTATGATGTAATAGTCTAGAGCAATGATGTCATGATCTAGATCCAATGACCAATGCTATGCTATCATGTGACTTATGTGACAATAAGTGAGCACTAATAAGTGGGCATCTATGGTAATGCTATGATGAGCAGTTAAGCGAGCATCTAAAGTGGGTGTCTAAGATGAAAGTCTAAAGACAGACAACAATTCAATGGTTCAATAGTGGGCTTTTAAGCGGGCGCTTATGGCAATAACAATGGTTTTGAGGGTTTTATAACACTCGGTCCATATAAATTCACTGATATTAAAAACAAAAATGCTGTAACCTTGGCATTACCTAGTGGAAACAGAGCTTACCCTATGGTCAATGTTTCAAGGGTAAAACCTTATCTCAAACCTCTTGCAGATCAACCTGTCATACACCCAGGTCCAGTGGTTGTTGACGACGAGGGTACCACAGAGTTTGAAGTAGATTATATCATTGATCAACAAAAACATGGACAAGGATTCCAGTACCTAGTGCACTGGAAAGGATATTCTGAAGACGACAGGACTTGGGAGCCTGCTTGTAACCTCACTCGAGCACAAGACACTTTAAACTCTTTTGATATGAATCACCAGAAGGTGATTCAGATGGTCTATAATGAAAAGGAATCTGAAATCAAGTCCATTTTCTCTTCAGAGTGCACTGAGGCTTGGCCTAGTGACTCTGAGGATCTGGAATCTCCTCCCTAGAAGGGGGGTAATGTTGCAAATGCTAGTCATCACTAGTTACTTTTTTCTCTAAGCACCTATAGCGCCTATTTTCTTTCTTTTCTTTTGCACAAGTCCAGAGCGCTCTAAATGTAGTACAAGCGCTCAGTCCTTTCATCTCTTATCTTATCACACCACATTACATAATATGATGTCATTATGACATCACAGTCTAGACTAACATATGTTTTCAGCAATGCATGCTTCTCTTCCATTCTGCATAGCCTTGCCTCACTTTTGCATCATGGTAAGCATAGCCTTGCCTCAACATAGCCACATGTAGTATAGCCATAGTACAGCACTGTAGTAGTATATATACTTGAATGCAGCAACGGAACAAGCCAGTCTTGTTCTCATTGGATTCCCTTTGCCAACATCCTTCTCTTCTTAGTTAAGTTCGAGTGTGCAGCACCTAGACTTCGTCAAAGGTTGCCTTCATCCTCTGCCTGCATCTTTGCAGCATCTGCACAGTCTTCAGCTCTTTTGAGCTGGTCCTTCAGCGTCCAGTTCTCCACCACGATGTTGTTTAACTTGTTGTTGAGCTCCTGCATGTGCCGCAGAAGTTCTTCGATGGTTGCCATTTTCTAATGGGTCGGTAAAAGGGTCGCAGGGAGGTGGTGCTATTAAAAATGTGACTTGGGCTTCATACCCATGTTTCTCATATGTTTCTGTTGTAGAGGGTCCTTCATCTACTAGGGATTCTAGGAATTGTGAATGTAACCACCTAGGCCATGCGTCAAGATCTTTGATATTTGTTAATGGGACCCTTTCTGGTTCTACTGGAATCCACTCAGTTTTGGGGAGGATAAATCTTTCTGATTTGGTGTTTGTTACAAACCTCGTTCTTTAACCTAGCTCTTAAGCGCTCTCATTATCTTATCTAAGCGCGCGTCTATCTTATCTCTTATCTTAGCGCCCGATCATATCTTATCGTGTCACGTGACTCAAGTCTAGACCATTATGACATCATACCTCATGGCTAGCGCATGTTGAAAGCATGGTGGCCTCATGTTGTAGTTCTAGACTCCTGTTCCCACAGTCGTGTGAACACTTAGTACATATATAGTAGTTTATCTCAC
>JBBPMR010000518.1:0-19389 GCA_038090415.1 Rossbeevera mucosa | reverse complement strand
CCTTCACCCCACCCTTCGAGATGGGATGCATCTTTTCCATCATAGATGCAGCTGCACTCCAGGTCGACTTTTTGAAGTTGCCACCATCACCAGCTTTGGGTAGCTCGCTGGCCAGAAAATCAAGAAGCACTGCTGTTTCATTGTCATTCCATTTGGCAGGTTGCTTGCGGCTCTTGGGCTCAGCTTGGCTATTTCCGATGGTGAGAGGATCAACGACACCACCATGTGATCGCAACGATCGTGAGTGGTCTGATGAGGTACTTGATCTCGACATAGTATGTGGTGCTCTGAGTATGTGGCATGGTGGTTGCAAGTTCCGATGGAATCTGGAAGTTCCCATAAGGCAGTATGGATCACACTGGTAATCGCACGTGCACACATGTGATATGAAACTGAAGTTCCAATTTCAAGTTTTCATTGTCCGTTTGTGACCTTAGTGAGTGCTGATGAAAATGTATGCTACCATGACTCACAAGGAATGCAAATTGTGCCCATTGGCTCTTTGTTACATCCATAAAGTCCTTGTGACAAAGATACTTTGAAAGTGCCGTGATGTGTAGCTCCTTCGTAATGCTGCCCAAAATCTACACACTTTGTAGTTAGATCACTGGTCAACCGCTATCAAATCAATTACCTTCAATTTGATCTGAGAGTGGTGCTTTGTAAGGACATCTTTCATGATCGAGTCGATGTACTCAACGAGTTCAGAGTCTTTCAGAGCTGCCAGTGGAATCTTGAAAGCACTTAGGTTCCGCTTGATAAAACCCTAGTAGTTTGAAAACATGAGATTAGTGTGTGCTCTACCCATAAACACATACCCAAATGTTCTCGGGGAGGTCCTCAAGGTATCTTGTCAGATTGGGTGTCAGGAGACAGTACTGTAGTCGATCTTTAAGAATGTTCTGCAGGCAGTGAATGTGTCAAAAGAAAACATGTTGTAGTTGTTGACTTACCCGAAACTGGTTGGACTGAATAAATGTGTGAGCCTTGTCGTGTTGCATCCCACACTGCATCACCAGAATTGAACCTTGCAACGAGATAAGCATTTTGGGTACATCCAGCTAGAAAGCCCATTAGTAGTCTGGAATTGAAAAGACAAGAACTTTAACTACTTACCTCAGTGAAATTATTCAGGGCATCATCTTCTAATTGGTACCCCCAGCACATATTGAGTGCATGGACTTTGTTACATTTGACCCTGTGTTCTGCTTCTAGCGTCTCGTCAAGTGAGGACGAACGCTCCTGGATTTGTTGGAGCTGAGCCGGAGGAGAAGGAGAGCAATCACGGCCAGGTGACAAAGAACGAGCATGGGGATCTTGAGAGTGGTCACAGAAAGAACGTTCTGGTGACCCTTCATTTCTAAAATTGTTGCTGTCGATCTGCTCAAGGCGATATCATGCAAGAAGGCTCATCTCAGACAGGCAAATTTGAGGAAGGGTGTGGAACTGGAATCCTCCATGACTGGGGCTGTTTAAAAGGTTCAATGTCTCAAACTCACCCAAACACCGAGTAATCTGTATTATGTACAATATCATTTGAAGACTATCCATGTACTAACTATAAAATTGTGGTATGCCACTGAAATGAGGTGGATATGATGGGTATGAAACCGTGACTGCGCTGGATGCCAGAACGCTCCCATAATATGGAACACTGGCAGCGGAACTGGCAATGGGTTGATAGTATGATATACTAGGGGGACCAGGTGGCAGAATTGAGGGCTGTGGAACATATGACATATACCCAGCCTGAGCTGAGGACGAAACTTGAGGATGGATGTGCATATTGACAACATGAGACCGGGATGGTTCTGCGCTTGTGGAAGAGGGTGTGGTAAGATGGCTGGGTTGGTTGGATTGTGCACTGGATTGGGCGGGTGGTACTGTAGCCTTTTCTTTTCCTTTTCATTGTGTTCTCTTCGGATGATCAAACGCCGGCAGCTGCTTGGCTGGTGATTGTGTATCAGAAATAGTAGTCATACTGTCAGCTCCTTCATTTCCTCCCTTCCTCGATCAGAGGAGACGGGCTGCTTGTAAACGTAGAGAGACGTGATCGGAAATGAGTGGCGCATAAATCTGGTCATAAAGCATGTGAGGGATGGCGGCCTTAATCCACTCATAGTTGTGAAGCGAGGAGGTATTAATGAGATAGGCATCGACAGGCATATGATCAATGAGGTCCTTCGTCTGCAAGGTGACTGTGTGTTCTTGTTTTTCAGGCACAGCCCTTGTGGAAGTGCAGTGGGCAATCATGCAGTCATGCTGAATGTTGATTATGCAGATAATATCCTGTTACAAACAAAAAGCAGCTACAGCAGTTGTTGCCATGTGAGTGGAGGCAACTTATGAGAGGAGGAATAACAATGATTTGTGCATGTTCAGGGTATCTGATGCAGGGGACATGTAAATGAGCATGCAACTCGGGAAGGAACTCGAAGAGAGTGATTGTGATGTGCGAGGCAAGGTGCTGGCCACACTGCTCTGATGGAACCAAAATCTCTTTGACTGTTCCAATCCAATACATGGTGTCAAGTTTGATGATGACACAGGTTCCAATTCTAGGCTTATCCCCCGTGTGCTGCAACAAATGTCATAGCTTTGTAAAATTTACGTCCATGCTAAGGAGTAGGTGATGTCAACAGTGAATATCGTGCAGCCTCTGTTTTCTTCCAATCGAATGGTTGTGTGGTCTCGGTCCTTCTGTCTCTGGTTTTGTAAGGTGGTATGTGTGTTGCACCTTCAAAGGAGAGTAAGTAATTTACTACATACAAAACAGAAACACTCGCCAACTTCTGGAGGTTCTACCCTTGGAAAACCAAGCAGCTGGCATAGGTGAGGATGTTCATCAACATAGTTAATGATATTGGCTCCTGATTTGACCCATTTACCAGTGGTGGGATCATTCCAAAATCCACCAGAGACAACATGTTTGATGTTGTCTTGTTCGACAAAGAGATGACACGTGTCATGGCTCGGCACTTGATGGTTGCTGTAAATTGATGCAAGGCAAAAGACGTGGTTGAAAGATTCATAGTGCTCTGTTGAAAAAAGAATTGCCGGGCCAAACTGTCAGATAAACATGGGAAGGTGAACAAGAAAGTGAAACTTTGCTTTCATCACCAAGATACTAGGTGCACATTGTGTGGAGAGGGTAAGAAAATCATCAATAACATGTGAAAGGTTGGTCTGCAGTATGTTGTGGCAAATCAGGTTGTACAAGAGTGTAATAAAACAGTACTGACGAGATATGATTCTATGTCTTCAATTGAAGTATGCCAGAGAAGGACAACAGGTTTTCCGATTACTGACCAGCTCTGGAGCACCGAATGCAGAACGAGGTCATAGATAAGATATGGCATGACCTGTGCAAGGCTCTTGAAGTGCTTTCTGATAAGTGCGCCTTTGTACCTCACAATGTAGTCAGCATTGAGAGTTGGGGAATTTAGACCATCTGTATTAACTGATCCAAGATGCATCTGGAAAACTTTAAGAAAATGGTCTTTGTTGAGGATATAGACAGTCTGAGCCCAAAAGTACTTCACCACACCTAGAAGGATTGTATGAAGGATTTCTGTTGGGGTATCCTTGTGGATGTTCAATCCTCACATCCCGAGGAGTGGGTTGATATGATTGTCGAGCGGTCTACCACCAAGTAAAGCATCCAGCTCTATCTCTAATTGTGCAGTGACTTCAGCATCCGAGAGTGCTGACCTTCCTGCTGTTCTCTTCTGTAGGACTTTTCCGAGTTCCAAAAGATGGCCTACAATTGCAATGGTGGCACTGTCTCAAATGCCAGATTGACTTACAGCAGTCTTGACCTTCTCAGTACCACCTAAGAGCTTCGAAAGCTGAATTTGACGTTTGATTTGAGCATGGGTGTCCTCAGGTGTCCGCAACTCGCCACTCTGAGTCCGTGGTCAGTACATTATAGCAAATAGGCATGAACTTGTGATACCTGAAAGATCTCACTATATCCCTTGTCAGTCTTCTTCTCCATGTTTGTACTGCCAGCATCACAAGTGTGGCAGAGGTGGTTGCATTTTAAACCACTATGACTACACTCTTCGGCCTGCATAGGATTATCCACAATGATCAGATTATAGAGGATAACCATGGCCTCCTCTTGGTCCTTGATGTCAAACGTTATGATGGAGTTGTCAGATGCTTTCCTATTATAGTTAATGCACTCACAATAAGAATATATATGAACTGTATTCATGACCTACTGGATAGAGTCCCTGATGCCTTGCATTAGCTCCATTGGAGTTGCATGGGGTGAACCTGAGACAAAACGAATAGTGAACTCCTGTTCAAGTATTTGTCACGACAATAGAGCATTTGACATGTATACTATGTGGTGCTTGTTCCATTGCTTTGATATATTCCCAGATACATCGTCCATGAACACGATGAGAGGTACAGTGTATACCATTTGTTCTCCTAATTTCTCTCGGAGTGGGTTCGGCATGAGATTGGAGAATGCAACAGAGAAAGCTGTGCTGAGCATTAGATCACGTGTTCAGCTCCCAAAATCAGATGACGAACCTGTGAATCGGATTCCAGACACACTGTCCTGGTGCTGAATATCTTCAAATGTGTTGAAAAATGTCAAGACTGGGATGATGACCATCTCTGGGTCAACTGCAAATCCCTCCTGTGACAAAAGGGAATCAATGGATGATATTTGATACAACTGGAACAAGGATGAACCCCAGTCTTAGAGACCTTATGGCCCAGTGTGAGAATGGTAGGCTCTCCTTCAGGTGATATTCTTGCCTAGAAAAACTTTTTAGGTATGAAGTACTCCCCAGTTGATCGTTGGAGTAGCTCATTGACAAAATAGACCACACGGTTGACATGGACACACAGAGGTGCAATACCATCCAGAAGATCCTCAAGCATCTTGCTCCCATGGTGCACTTGTGACATGTACATCTGTCCATCCTCAGGGTATTCTTTCATTGTGTATCGAGTAAGTGGATTTGCGAAATCCTGTACAGCCAGCTTAGAATAGTTCATTGGATAACCAACTCTACTCACCATGGCAATTGCTTTACTGATCGCGTTGAGGTAGAATACATTACCAGAGTTTGTCGTCACCTTTTCTGTTGAATCCCTGAGGATTTTCATGAAACGCTCTTGTGTTTTTTTCACAGCATACATTGATGGCACCTCAGGTGCTCTGAGATCCTTTGCCCATCTCAGGACTGCTGCTTTCTGTGACTGTGAAAACTTGAGGCAAGGAGAACTAAAGAGAACGTGGGTAAGAAATTCCTGCACAGTTTGTCAGTGAAATTGATCATGATACCCGTCCAAACATACTGGCATTGACTTCCAAGGATACAATGGTCTGTGAGGGGAAACGTCAGCAGCGACATTGGACTTCATACATTGAGAAGTTCTGCTAGTGATAGCTATCCCCTAATTCAGTAAGAGGATAATCCAGGGGAGAGAATGAACCATCAGTGTTGATCCCCAAGTCCTCACCCATTTCTTCAAGGTTTGGAGGAATAAGATCTATATCAATGCTGTCTTCGAGTCCTAACTCATCTTGGAGTGGTAATAAGACAGTGGAGAGCATAGATTCGCCGCTTTCAATCCTCCATTGTAGCTCATCAAAGTAGTCTGTACTGTAGTCATCAACAAATATAGTGTGGTCTTCTTGGAATTCGTCCCAGAGCTGGCTTAGCGGCACCTCGGAATATTCATCACTAGTGGCGATAGGAAATGGAAATGGGAGTAGTGCTGGGTCGGGCTGGATCATTGGCATTACTTTCCGCAGGCTCAGCTGCAGCAGGATCTGGGACACCACAGGCACAGAGTTCTCAAGAGTGTCAACTTGGAGCCTCAATGATTTCCACTTTTCTTTCATCTCCAGTCGTCGAAGATTCCTTTGGTGCACCTTTGATTGTATATGCTTT
Organism: Rossbeevera mucosa; assembly: GCA_038090415.1. Classification (NCBI taxonomy): domain Eukaryota; kingdom Fungi; phylum Basidiomycota; class Agaricomycetes; order Boletales; family Boletaceae; genus Rossbeevera; species Rossbeevera mucosa. The sequence goes on along the minus strand of JBBPMR010000518.1, from coordinate 13,468 downwards.
GTTATGTGACATAGACATATAGGTTTCTCGATGTTGCGATTTTGGCATGCCTTGCATATCACATAATGTGGATCATCGCCAACCACAGTGAACACTGTAGAGAGAGGTAAATTTAAAGAACGTGCATCTTGAATTCCCTTACCATTAGTATCAAAAGTAGGTGGTTTTGCAGACTTGGGCATGAAGTCACAGATCACTGGTCGATGACCCAAAAAAGGTGACCCCACACAGTGGTCACATGGACAAGTCAATCTCACCTCGGTCACCTTTCTCAACATCCGCCAACGCATTAGTCCTACCCCTCGTCCTCATGTTTGCCATGACCCTCACATTGATTCTTTCCATTTTGCCCTCGCTCACTCCCACACCTGTGTGTGAATGCAAACAGTTGCTAGCCATGCTCGCTCCATGGCAAATTACCAGATGAGTTACATGTGTCACAATTGGTCATTGGAGTTGGAGTTGAACTGATTCAATTGCTAGGTCCTCGAAAGCCACTGAGACATGATTGTGATCATGCTAAAAAAACTACCTAGTGGATAGGTGGGGTTTTCATATATCGAGGATCCATTTGCTTGTGCCTTCCACTTGTTCCCAAATCGGAGCTGGCAAGTTGGTTTCATTTTCAGTACCTACTTGAGTGTGGGCAGTAAGCAATTTTATATGTCCATCAGCTGTCTACTCACTGTTACGCTTGGTCCGGGTAGGAACGAGCGTAGCCTTTGTTGGACGAAGGTAGACAAAGGTCGAAAGGGACTGTGTAGAGATAGCAGTCGTAGAGGTCGTTCTATCGATTGTAGAGACGACTGTGGCACAATCAAGTGAAGTGTCACAAGTCTAGCGTCCAGTCAAGTGTAGGACGAAGACACGCAGAGGGTTCACCCAGCGAAGGGAAGGGTCAAGGTGGCTAGATTGACGAGAGTAGAGAGGTACAAAGGAGATCTAGCTTAGGGGATATGGACGGTAGGGACGGGTTTATATAGTACCTGGGAAATGAGAATGACTAAGCTGATGGAACACCATGGAACATGGTGGAAGGAAGATGAGTAATCCGCAGTAATGAAGATGAGTCAGAAGTGCTGCGGATTAGTAATGATTACAGATAAGCATGAGTCATCGTGACTATGGATGCGTCAGTGTGAGTCATGATGATAAAGCGAGAATGAGTCATGAAGGAAGTGATGACTAAGTAGATGGGTTAAGGGTATTATGTCATCACAAAAGAAAAGAAATGGTCTAAGCGTGGTTTGAACGCAGAGACTTGTAGTCCGTAGTGAAAATAAGCGAGAAAAAGAAAAGAAAATGAACCAATCGTAACACTCACACTGAACATATTCTCAGTAGTTGCTAGATGATGTCAATGTGCCCAAAATGCTTGCTGAGCATATCACAGTTACTGGTGCGGCATACTGAGAATGCCAAGAACTGCTCGATCAAGCCATCTGGCTTGCGATCCCTCGACATTCCCATTCGTAGCATGGAGCCTGAGACCGCATATACCAACTTGAACATTAACATTGGACATTTCCTCTTATTTGATGGCATGGAGAACTAATGTTGGATTTAAGATGGATACAGGATTAGCAGGCTCCAGATGGGTGCACACGTTCATTCTCAATATCATCAGAACTTACCGTGAATCCCAGCCAAGCAAAAAGAGAGGCAATGTGCAGGCAAGACATAACAATGCAACCCTGCATGTGGAATTTCTTTTCAACATCTTACCCACTCTGAGCAAGTGGTTTATAAGCTACCTACCACCTTCAAATTGTTGGCAACGACCAAAACTATACAGTTAAGGCACTAAGTCACCATCAATAATACTAAGACGAAGAAGGGACTCTGCTTTAGGTCGGAAATCAACCAGAACAGACTGAGGAGTCTGGCTGGACTGGCATTGTATATATACTACTTTACATGCGGCAGCCATGAGGCGTACTCTAGGGCAGGTGCTCAGTAAGCGATGACATACTGTGAGATAAACTGCTATGTATGTACTAAGTGTTCACACGACTGTGAGAACGAGAGTCTAGAACTACAACATGAGGTTACCATGCGTTTAACATGCACTAACCATGAGGTATGATGTCATAGTGGTCCAGACTCAAGTCACGTGACACGATAAGATATGATCGGGCGCTAAGATGCGAGATAAGATAGATGCGCGCTTAGATAAGATAAGATAAGATAAGATAACGAGAGCGCTTAAAAGCTAGGTTAAAGAACGAGGTTTGTAACACAAATCGTGCATTTCCCACTCCACACAACTCTTCTGTGGCATATGTAATGCCCCCGGTTACCCGTTCACCATTGTACTCACCATCAATGTTTCCTGCATTGTTGGTCTCTCGCCTCACCCCTCCCAGTGTCGAGGATCTCACTGTCAAGATCATCTCGGCATTGTCATCACCAAGCATTGCCCTTATTGTACACTTGCCCTTATCTCAAATCGCTCACCATATATTTAAGGACATATCTATATACTAATTATCTATCGGCTCTGTGTATGTACCAGATCTCTCTTTGTCAACGTTCATCGCATACCCAGAGCACTCCTTTTCCCCTTATCTGTTTTCTAAGGCCTATTGTGGCGAACATCATGTACCCAGTATATTGGAGCGCATGCTCTCAGTCAATATCATGTCTCAGTTCTCCTTGTCGACATCTGTCACAAGTTCGCTCACACTCATCAAATGCAGTTTGGATTTGCTGGATATGGAGTGCTGTCCGAAATGCTTACTAAGCACATCACTGTGGGTGCTAGTGCAAGACTCAAGGCCAAGAGCAAGGATAGGCATAGTGTGTGCAGGGAGGGCAGTAACAATGCACGTGGAAGCTGTGCTATGCATAGTACCAGCACGATATTACACTTTCTATATTTGGTTGAGTCTGGTTTATGGTGCTTGTCTTGAAAACAAGTATGTTACTGCATGAATTCCCTTTGGCTGTCCCGTGACTCAGAGAAAATCACGTGCCATCATGTGGATTTCCAAACGCGCTGCGCAGCTTCCAAAGTACATCTTCCACTTATCTTGTCACCACGTTGAAATCTGCAGTCCCGACAATGTCAACCACTATCAACATCAGAACTTCTTTCACACAGAGCGGGCAGTGTAATCTTGATGATCTCAAGCTCTCTATCCACTTTCATGGTGCTGTTCGCATGAGAGATGTCCCTCAGCATGCAGTATATTTTCCATGCAATAACGAACTAACTTTTGTATAGTCAATGACATTCCTGCCCAGCCTGTACAAGTATCCATCCACCTCCCTAATGAATGGGCTGCGCTCCTGCCCATTGTGCGTGATGTGTCCAAGGAAAGACTTGCTGCAAGCAAACCCTTGATGCCAGTAGGCTGTTCTGTTATTCATTGTGCAAGCTCTCATGGTTGGTAGACTATGTTCCCCTTCCTCCCACTTCCTTCTCACTTCAAGCCCACTGAGCCATCTCAATGGCAACAGTTGGCAAAATGGATTGAGGGTTGTTTGGTAGAAGATTCCTATCTGCGCTCCAACCAGCCCAATTGCTATCACTTGATGTGGGAGTTGTTCTGGATGGCATTCATTGCTGCTAATCCTGGATTTCCTTATGGCGATTTTCCTCGTTGGAATACAATTATTGCGATGGATGGTGACTTCATAACACATTGGATGTCAAGAGATGAGGATGATGAACCAGACTTTGAGAAGGTCCAATCCACCATCTGGCAGCAGTTTAAAAGTGTTGTATCTGATGTGCTCTTGATGCCTGTAACTCAGTGACTCAATAACCTTGTTGTACCTCTCCATTCATTCAAATATTATCTCATTCTGATGTATTCCTGCACAATTTCTGACATTTCCACAACAATAGCCTTTACCATGATGGATAAACTTGATTTTCTCAAGAAACATGTGGCCCATAGGTGTTGTCAACAGCTTGCAATCTCAAATGTCATCTTATTCATTAAAGGATGCAGGCTGTTATGCCAGTGCCTCTAAAGCAGTGCCACCACATGCGGCCCCAAGATTCACAACACCGTGACATACTCACTTCTTGCCTTCCACCCACTCACTCTCGTTCCTCTCACCATCTGTGCTCACCCTCACTACTCCAAGTTCTGCATGTCCTGTCTGGTACGCACTGCTTTGTTCATGTTGTTTTTCTACAATGCTCATTCTGTCCATGCCAACCTAAATGTGGACGCACCCTCCTCAAATGCACCTCCTCATTCTCCCAACACCATTCACTTCTAAATGTTCACACTCGGATCAAGTTGCTGTTTTTTCTGATGTTCCCATGACCCAGATTATCATGAATGCACCAGGTATCATGCACGAGAACAAGCACAACCACTATCTATCAAATGAAGAACTGGACACCATTCTGCCGGTAATAATGTTGATCATCGCTACTCCACTGCCTGACTATGTGCCAATGGTTAGCCCCCACAAGTTGACGGCGATGCCTATGACTGAAGCCAAGGGTTTCCATATGCAAGAAACTAATGTTGTTGCAATCATGGCAGCTGCGAGTCATGTATCCGAGTTGCCCACTCAAATTATGGGAGTTGAAAACCTAAACCTTGCCCTTTTCAAGCCGGAGGACGAGATGAAGCTTTTGGTGGATGAAATGAAGGAACGCAAGATTGTGTGGTTTCTCCTGAAGCTGCAGAATGGAATGCCGGCTGTCCAAAAGATTGCTCTTTACCAAGCTCACAAATTCGCTGCAGGTCCACTCTACGATAAGATCCTCCCATTGCTCATGGAACGCACCCCGGAAGATTAAGAGCACCATTTGTTGGGCAAGGTTATCGCCCGTGTCTTGTACAAGCTTGACGACCCCATCCGTCCTTACCATCAGCAAGGTCGTCGCCACCCTTGGTGCCTCAGACATAGATGAACATTTCAAGGTCTGCCTCATAGACAGCATCATTTATCCCTTCCAGGAGCAGACAACAGAGGATCAAGTCGTGCTCAACAGTTTTCATACAGTCATTAACGCTCTTGGTATCCCCATCGAGCCACATCTCACTCAGATTGTCTCCACTATACTCTGACGTCATGACAGCAAGAGTGTGAAATTTTGTCAGCAGGCAGCTGATCTGACCACGAGGTGCGTCACATCGGCATTCAAATTGTTCAACAGACCGCCATTAATGTCACTTTTTGAATGCCTTGTGTATGGCAGGAGAGAAATCCCCCATGGCTAGTTTCATGATGGTGCCATATAGTAACAAAGGAGCACAGGCAGGCTGGCTTGTTGGATTGCCCTTGTGGCCATGGCATCGTGTTGATAAGCAGCCTCCTTACTCCCTAACCTCCTCCCCATGATATGTCACCAACCACCATTGCGCACACATGCTGCCTTTAGGCATCACTGCATGTATTTCGAGACCAGGAGTTCCCTATGAATCTACACTTACATGTTTGTAAACTTAGTACTCGATTTATTTATCTTTGTACACTTCTTGCAGTAATAGGTGTAACGGACCATATGATGATAATAATAGCACAATGCATTGTAGTGCACTGCACAGAGTGGCAATGGTGGGCTGAAAAGATTGACATGTACATAATTTGCAGCAATCTCATGATTGGCTGGCAATGTCGCAGCTCACACCCAATGTTCACTCTGTGAGTATACAGGACTGTGTCACATCTACTCGAATACATATGTGAGTGACGTTTACTAGACTCTCCACTGATAGTCGATTGACATATCCCATGACCACAATGCAGCATATTGCCACATACATCCAGTGAATGTCAAGGTGCACAGCTCCCAGATTTGTCAGCCAGACTGCTGGTGGAGCATTTGCAAAGATCTAGTGTACATTTGATATGATATATCATACAAACATCCACTCCTCTAGCTACTATAAACAGTGTAAGGGTGGTTCCAAACATATCAAGTAGATATGCATTGAGAGTCTGATATATATTGCTGTCACATTTTCCGTCATATATCAGTTTGCTATAACTCTACTTTAGGCGTGTAGTCCAGGGATACGGCCAATAGGAACACATTATGTCACAACTCCGCGATTGACTTACAGCGACGAAGAGCCGAGCCACAGCCAGACAAACCCCATCAACTTTGTCGGAAAAAATAACTTCACGTGCCAACGCCTTATAAGGCATTACATGGTCTAAATTTGCCGCTGGCATTACAAGTACATTGGAAGGTATCCTGAAATGGTTACAAGGTGCTTCCAAGGCGCCACTATGGTTCCCACAAGGTCGTTCCCACGTCCTTCCGAGTAAGTTCAAAGATTGGTTGCTCAAAGAAGGAGCAGCTCCTATTCAAATGTATCCAATCATCTTTTAAGCCTTTCAAGGAAGTCACAATTCAAAAAAGGCAATGGCCCCTGTTCCAATCCCTTCATTGTCTCAAATAGGAAATGAAGATTGAATTCGCATCCAGTACCCCTATAGTACCCATACCTTGCTCAAACAGCCTACGTTTCCATCCGGACTGAGACTTCCCAAGGGGCTTCCTGTATGCACGCTCTCCCTATCGGAAAACGACGATGTGCAGGAGATGCTCTGCCCGTGGGGCTGTTCGACCTGTGCCTGACATGACAGTGATGGGGAAGACATGGACCGCCCTGTGACTATGAGTGCGAGTTTCCTGTACCCTGGGCACCGGCGTGGACATGAGCGGCCCAATTCGAGGAAATGGCTACCTGCCATTGGCAGCGGTTACTTTACGCGCGGGAACAAGGGGGATGGATGTCACGCACCATTACGTCGTGCCACTTGCTCTTTTCGTCGACTTCCTGCTCTCCGTCGTCGCTAGCAGGATGTGGCCAGACTTCCCAAAGCCTCGGTTTCTGGCCAATGTCTCGTCTTTGCCTGCCGGCAGTGGAGTCGAAGCGGTTGGGCATCCATGTGCCCGTCCGGATGGCCTCCTCAACTAGGCGTTGGTGGCGCCTTCGGAGGATCAGGCTGCGAATGATGATGGCAGATGATATGGCGAGGAGAAGGACGAGGGTGGCTATGAGGCCGTATACGATACAGTCGTCGGGGAAAGATTGGTTCCAGAGAGGGGATCAACGGAGGAAGACATGAAAGGGACAGCGAGAGAGGGAGGAGAACAGCGAAAGCATGAGAAAGAGAGAAATTGAGGACCAGGGAGTGGTGTGCTTACCGAGAAAGGTGTACACTGTAAGGGGTGAGGTCGATGGGGCATGTGTGCATAAGAAGATATCAAACCATACAACGGCAATCACGCAAGATGGGTAAGAATGGTATAGTGCGTTTGTGACGATGGGTTGCCAGTTCATAGTATATTCGATATACAGAAGCAGTGCATAAAGTGGTGAGTGTGAGAGAGCATGGTGCAGTCAGTGAGAAAATGAGATGAAGTGTGGCCAGTATGCTCACAGTATAAGGTAGCATTGGTGGTTGAGTAACTGCCGCCCTGGTTAGCACCAGCACCAGAGTCTGGGCTTGTTGTTTGGGAAGGAGGGGCGGGGAAGGTGTTACAAACCTTGTTCTTTCACCTAGCTTTTAAGCACTCCTGTTATCTTATCTTATCTAAGCGCGCGCCAATCTTATCTCACATCTAAGCGCTCGATCTTATCTTATCATGTCACATGACTCGAGTCCAGACCACTATGACATCATACCTCATGGCTAGCGCATGTTAAAACGCATGGTGGCCTCATGTTGTAGTTCTAGACTCTCGTTCCCACAGTCGTGTGAACACCTAGTACATAAATAGTAGTTTATCTCACGGTACGTCATCGCTTACTGAGCACCTGCCCTAAAGTACGCCTCATGGCCACCGCATGTAAAGTAGTATATATACAATACCAGTCCAGCCAGACTCCTTAGTCTGTTCTGGTTGATTTCCGACCGTCAATAGTCCCTCTTCTCCTTGAGCCTCGTCTTTGTGGGTGACTTAGTGCATTTCCTGTATAGGATTTGTCATTGCCAACAGAAGGTGGATGACGACATGGCGGCGTTGAGTTGTAGTTGAAGTGTCCGCACAGGGCGCAAAGGAAGCCTTCTGCCTAATATTAACGTGAGGGTAGAAGTTAAAGAAAGAATTCGGTTGGTATGAGCTGGACAAAGTCGCATATGCAAACATTGAAACCACTATGGCATGCCATGGTGGGGAGGCAAGAAGGGTTGGAAGGTGGCTGGAAAGAAGGCAACCATTGCCAAGTGGGGTTCTAGTCATTGTTTGGCTCTGTTGTAGATGCAACTAGATTTAGACACGGGTAACCATGGACATAATAGCTAGTGTGAACATCAAATGCTGGTTGTTGGTGTTAGCATGAAGGTATGATTGCCTGTCGCCAAATACCCACTGCCATATACAATAGAAAGAATGTAGGGACTGAGCTGTTCATGTTTCAGCATCAGAGATGTTACAGTGAAGATGATTGTTCGGCTGTCGCTATGTCATTGTCAGAATCAGAGGTCATCGACATCTCTGGTGAGTCCTATCGACTGCAAGACTTGTGATATGGGGGAAATGGGTTTTAAATTTGTGACATTAAAGAGGCGAGTCAGACATAATTATCAAAAATGAAAAAGGAAAGACACGAGCCTGTCAAGGACAATAGACTGAATGAGAAGGATAACATGACAGATTCTGAAATGTATAACAATCAACAAAATTCGGAAATGCATACTGGACTCCATAGACTAAGTGGGGTCAGGAGGATGGTCTAGTTCAAATGAAACATGCTGAAAAAAGTAGGCTACTTTGCCATCTTCCTTCCCCGCTTTGTTGAGGTTGCAGAGGCAGTGGGGGCGTTAGGTATATTGTTGCAGTCTTCATCAGCAATGGAATTGGCAGCCTTGCGAGTGGTTCTGCACTTTGTCTGAGTTGTCTTTCCTTTACCTTTGGCTGCAGCAATGGGAGCGGGAGGATCAGGAGCTGGGTTAGCATACAGGTTATCCTCTTGATTAGTAGGGCCAGCATTAGGAGTGACAGAAGGGGGGCGGGATGCAACAAGCAGGGATGACAGCAATGGCTGGTGAACAGCATTATCAGGTGGCAAGCCTGATGAAATGGATTCAAAGGAGCATGGAACTGGGAGAGGTGCGGGTGCAGGAGAATCAGACCGGATGACAACACATGATTCAGATTGTGCTGGAACAACTGAAGGGGGGCCATCCTGCTCAAAGGCACGTTGAAAGCTAGCTTCCCAGTTGATATCATCATCCACTGTGGCTGCAAGTGGGTGAGGGGTGACTGAGGATGATGTTTCAGGAAAGAGCGCATCATTGAAGAACTTGAACACAGATTTAGCCCAGGCATTTCCAGAAAGAAGGTTCTGGCAGTAATAGTGATGATAAGTGAGGTATGGGATGCTGGTCTTGTTGCCAAGCTGATTGAATGTGCTATCACCAGAAAGTGCGTGGATTGCCTGATAGAATTGAGATTTGTGAACCTTTTACAGCGACTCGTAAGCGTTAACTTACCAGAATGGCAGCTGTAGCTATCATTCCTGCAGCTGTGAAGTGCAACTCCCAGATCTGGGCCTTGGTCCGTGGCCCTGCAGTGGCCAAGCTGGAAATCAAGGACTTCCCAAATAGTGCCACTTTCAGAACCTTTCCATAAAATCAGCGACTAGTAAGTTTTTAGAAGAGAAACATACCTTAACAAGACATGCAGCTTTCAGAAAGTCTTCCTTCTTTATGTTCTTTGGGTCTGGGAAGAGCACCGGCACAAACTTGGTATACTTTCCATTCGGTCCTAACAACAGTTCACGGCACATAGGTTCCTCATCACATTTATAGCTGTGTGAGAAAAAGTCAGGGTCAAGCTTGAAGATAGTTCCACCAGAATTCTTCACATCTAAGATCACCTCAGAGTGAATGGTCTGGCAACCTGCATTGAACTATGGTGCAGGTGAGTAAGATCGGAGGAAAGAAAATGAACTTAAGGAACATACCAATGTGCTGAAGTTTTTGTGTGCCATCATTGGATGCATGTTCTGTGGAATGAACTCAAAGAGCTCCATCTTAACCCCCTCTTCGATAGAGAGAGCGGAGAGCCAACGTTCGTCAGCAATGAGGCTTACGCCAGGGTTTATTTTCAATGGGAAGATCTTGGGATTGATCCAACAACAGTAAGTCATTGCATACTTGCAGCCAAGGGTATTAATATTGCTGCTCTGAAGTTCGAGGGCCAGCTCGGTTCCACTCAAGTTGGTAACCTGTTTCTTCCTTCCATGACCCTTGCTAGCTTGAGCTTCCAAGACACCAACTTGCTGCTGAAGAGCCTGGCATTTCGCACGTACCTCCAGGAGAACTTTCTGGGTGCTGTCGAGCGCCTGACAAACATGTGAGTAGCAATTCAAAGACAAACTATGGGATACTGACCTGACAAAGCTCTTCATGTGTGGCATTGGCTGCAGCTGGAGTAACTGCAGCATGGACAGCACAGAACTCTTCATCACTGTCCATGTCGGTGCTTGGGTCCAATTCAATGTTTGTTGAGGTATCAGTGTCAGAGGCAGGAGATGGATTGGTGACTTGAGGCGTGACTTGGGTGTTGGGTGATGGGAAGGCATGGCAACAACCTAATCATGTAGACCGATCGCTTCGTTGAAATAGGTCAGGACTTCAGGGTGCATGACGCTTACAAAGAATGAACCTAAGTGAGCATCAGGAATACACATGGAAATTGAGTCACAAAAGTCTGGACTCGAAAGTAAACACTTACTGGTGTCAGGAGGCAGGGTAATTGAAACATATACCAGCATGGTTACTTCAATTTACTCCATTAGTAATTGAATGGAATGGGATTTATGATCTGACACGTTGAAATGGTGAGGAAAGCATGGGGTGGCAAGTCTAAGGGCGCACAAACTCTCATGAAGGTTCCTCACTATCAGAGTGGCAGCCATGAGCGGGTGAGATCTGTTGATCCTCATTCAGAAAGTTACAGCATGCACAAACCAAATACTCAGCTGGTTTATTGAGTTCACGACATGGACGAGATGCATGTGGACAAAGACAATTGATGTGACTGAACTGGTAAACGAGAGTGATCAAGATTCACGTAAATAAGCAGGAAAGTGGAGATTGGGTGAGGAAATGACGACAACATGTTGAATCGAGTATTGTGGTACTCAAAATCTATCCAAGGCTAGATTGAGAGCTGCTTTGCATGAAGGAACATGTCAGCATCAATATAGTAAACTAGGAAAAAGTCCCTGGGATTCTGGAAATCTGGAACTAGTAGCACACCACAAATGATGGAACAAAGAGGGATAAACTCAGATTGTGTTGACGGGCGTGAGTGGAGTCAAGTCAAACCGAGGTCGCAGTCAACTGCACACATGTTGCCAGTTGGCGCATCCATCGGTTGTACAAGCGCAAGATCAAGGGTGTTGTCCCCTAGAACGAAACAGAACATAAAGAGGAGCTGAGCGACCATGTGTTTGTTATTTCCCTGGTTATCCTGTGTTCGAATGAGTACACAGTCATATCGCTGATGGCCGTGAAAGCTTGGCGTGCACCGCAGATAATCCATAGCTAGCTTCCAGTCAACCACAGACTCATAGTTGACTTTCAGGTAGTGAAATTGTTGGACCTGTGAGAATAAAGAAAATTAGAATGCGTAGAAACAATGAGGCAGACTAGCTACATTATCTTAACTGCTGGGTCGGAACCATACACCATTCGGCAGTGGCAGCACATTGGCATTGGCGAACATGTTGATGAAGGCAGTAAACTTTTTCCGAAAGTCATGAAAAGCTCGATTGGACACGTTTCCTTCCTTGATGGCAGCAAATGAAGTTGGTGGCAGCGGAGAACCAAGATAAATGTGGTCTATGGAAGCCACATCGTCAAGCAATTCCGACTCATCTTCTTCAAGAATACTGATGTCAAGGACAGCTTTACAATGCTCTTCATTGAAATGGTTGATACGGCTTCTGATGAGCTCAGAGACAAGGGATACATGATCCAACCTTGTGAGCTGACAATGCATATATGTAGAACATGAGGTCTTGGGCTTTGACTGGTAGTTTTCCTGTAAAGGACTCACCTGTTGAGTAACTTCCTTACGATTGGTTTGATGCAAATAAGCACGTCTGATGGGACTATGCTGTTTTTCGTTGGGGCGTGTACTGAAGTTGCAAGCAGCTTCCTTCTCACGAATGTCTTGAAACGCGTGTTTGGCAGAGTGGGCCTTCGGGAAATTTCAATTTTTGGATATGTCAGGACCTTGCACCAATATGTAGTGCTGGGAGAATGTCGGGAAAAGAATGAGAGTTCCATGCAAATCTCACCTCAAGGCACTGCTCAAACTTGAGGAGTTCTGCTTGTCCTGCTGCCAGAGTACTCTCTGTGTGAATTTCCAAGGTGATATACATGTGATACTCCAGATAGTTGGCAATAACCTGTAAGAGCGTGTAGTCAATCGGGTCAGCTTCATGTGTGAAGACATTTTGTGTTGTAAATAAAATTTGCTGCAAGGAGGTAAATCACAATTGATTTTATTGTATGAAGCTTACCTTGGAGATGTCGAGGTGTTTGTTTCTGTCACTGAAAAATATATTTGTGATGCTCTTGAAGTGATTGAAATTCCTCCATCTCAGGAACAAGTCATGTCCATTAAATGATGGTCAGTAAGAACATGAAGGCAGAAGATACTGAGCCAACTTACTGGTTATCCACGGTTTTCATTGCATCACGCCCAAGTACTTCCAGGTGTTTCTTGACCTGGCCAAATAAGTGATCACCCCACATTCCCCCATCGTTGACATGCAGATTGTCAAAGCTGACTGTTTGGTGAGGGTTGGAATGGTTTACGTGCCAGAAAGCATTCTTTTAGTAGCAAGAAAACATTTTAGCACCTGAAATTTGAGAGTAAAATTGAGAACATACCGCAACTGGTCTCAGGCTCATTGATTTCAGAGCCTCCTCTCTGGCAACACGATCCTGCTTCCAGAGTTCAAAAAGGTCCATAGCGTCCTGGGAGTTGCGTAAATCATGGGTGATCGAATGGTTGCGAAGCTGGTCTGCAGAAACCAGGCAGACAGGACATGGACAGAGAGAGTTGAAGCCTCGTATCAATGTCATCACACACCTATCAAACAATGTCAGAAGAGTTTAATGAGTTGTGAATACATACTGTTCTTCATAGTCGGCGGACAAGATAAGGACAATGGGGAATAGTCGCCGTATGATCCCATCGTAACATTCGTATGAGAACCCGACTTTGGATAATGTGGTGATAGTTTTGAGAAGTTTTGAGAAGGCATCGTGCCAAACCACCTGCTTGAGATTGGCGTAGCTTAGCTTTCCTGCCTCGCCCGAGTCTTCTGGAATCTAACAGGTCGGTCTGAGAAAAAAACCATGTTTGGGTCAATGAAAAGGTGACAGCTCACGATAGGCAAGAAGCCGATGATGCGGCCTCCACCAACACCATCACTGTTTCTGATTTCCACGGGAAGGTTTCCACAACGAGTGATAACCGGGTATGATTTTACTTTGCCTGATGAGGATAGGTGAC
>JBBPMR010000517.1:0-19427 GCA_038090415.1 Rossbeevera mucosa | reverse complement strand
TCATCACTGGCAAGGTCAAAAATGCAGTCCAAGCCACTCAGTTCATCAATTCCATCATTGATATTCCTGTTGGTCCTCAAACAGTGAGGAATACTCTGAAGGAGGCCTCCTTAAAGGCAGTGGTGAAAAAGAAAAAGTCTCTTCTCTCTAAGGACTATCAGAAGAGAAGACTAGCCTTTGCTCTCAAGTATCAGATTGGACTGTGGATGATTGAAAGAGGGTCTTGTGGTCAGATGATACCAAAATCAATAGGATTGGGTCAGATGGGCAAGAGTCAGGGGCTGATTGCCAGAGAGATCAAAGGTACAGTCAAGTTTGAAGGAGGTTCATGCATGGTATGGGGCTGCATAGGATGGAATGGAGTGGGAATCTTGAGTGAGGTTGAAGGAAGGATGATTGCTGAACAGTATATGGAGATCTTGGAGCAGGGGCTGCTTCAGAGCATGGATAATTCTGGAATTTCAGAGAAAGATCTTATGTTTCAGCAGGATAATGCTCCCAAGCATACCTCTAGAAGAGCTCAAGCATGGTTTGATGAACAAGATATCAAGCTCCTGGAATGGGCTGCACAGTCTCCTGACCTCAATCCCATTGAACACACCTGGAATCATCTCAAAAGATGCCTCTCAGCCTATGAAACTGCACCTACTGAAGTTCATCAGTTATGGGAAAGAGTACTGGAGCAGTGAGGTAAGATTTATATGGAACAGTGTTAGAAGTGGATAGAAAGCATGCCCAGAAGGATTTAAGCAGTTGTAAAGGCCAAGGGAGTTCATACCAAGTACTATATATCCAAAATTTTATAAAGTCAAAAAACTGTCCCAATGAGCTGACATTTTGAAATAGCTGCCATCCCTTTGAATGTTAACTAAATCTCGTCATTATTTGATCAGTGGAAAGCCAGGAGTCAGTCCTTCATTTGATACACTAACAATGTTAGGGTTGGTGTTAGGAGTATTGTGTTCAGGGATGAATACTCCCAAATGGCCAAACATTGGGACAGTTTTTTGAGCCACTGTATCTCCATATTATGAGAACCTTGTCTATGGCCCCAACTTCCCATTACCCCCCAGACCTTGTAGAAGAAGGCAAAGAAGAGTATGAAATCAAGAAGATTATATGAGATAAGGGACCACCACAAAAACACCACTTCCTGATCTGATGGAAGGGTTACTCAGCTGGAAGAAGACTCCTGGATATCTGACAAGGAACTCAAAATGCCAAAACAGTTTTGAATGCCTACAAAAAAGCTCATCCCTCCGTCTTTTCTCTAAGCAACAAAGTACCCATTTATTGCTAAACTATCCCTTCAAAACCATGGACTCCCCTACCTTTGATTCCTCCCTTAGCTTCCTTGTGGACCTTGCCTTTGCCCACCACCTCCTCTTCTTCTCCAAAAAAGGAAATCTCGACCTCATTGACTTCCAACTTCATGATCCTTGCATATCTTCTATGCTAGATCTTCTCCTTGACACAGACTTCCCTCTTCACCTTGCCAGACAAGCCTTTACACAGAACCTCTGCATTTCCATTGCTATAGACTGCATTCCTCCTTTCTTTCTGAGGTCTAAAGACTCCTTTGTCCGCCTCTTTGTCTCCACCCTTAAGGCAGCCACAAAGACCCAAGCATTTTTGCCCTTCCTTCTCTCCTAGACCAGTTAGCCATGGTCGATGCTCTTCTCCATGCCAACACTATCCTTCACCAACCTCATTGGCCCCTCCTCAATAGACTTGCTGGCACCCTAATTCCTGACTCTATGATCCATAATGACTCCTCCTGCAACTGACTCTAGATGTTCCTACCACTTCTTCAGCCAGCTTATCCTCTCTGGACCCTGAGGAAGAACAGATACTTGCTCAAGTCAATGTAGATCTTGCCTAAGCTCAGCGACAGGAAGTTCTAGATGGCAATGAGATAGTTCTAACCCAAAATTGTCCTGACTACCCCTTCACATGCTATGTGTGCCACTATTGAGACCACAACAATGTCAACTGCAATGCCCCATCTGCCTTGTCTGCACTCCTGGTCACCCACAAGCTCAGTTTCCTACTTATTGACCTCTCTCTATTCCTTCTCCACATTCTCATCATTCTCAATCCTCCTCTTCAGTCTCTTCTTCTCAGCAATCCTACCACCACCCCTCCTCTTAAGTCCCTTCTCCAGTCCAGGAAGAGTTTCACTGGTAGAACCATATCACTGAAAGAAACCAAAGGTGGGAGAATGAACATGCTAGGACCTGGGGTCTCAGTGATGATGAACCTTACAAATACAATGACATAGCCACCAGCAACATGACTGGATTTCCAAGGATAAAATATCAGTGACCTTTATGTCTACTAAGGGGGTAATGTTACAATTCATATGGGCCCCTCATTTACTTTACCTATGCTCTTCCTCCTATTGTTACTTCTATGTATACTTAGTCATCCACAGCTTCCCTTTGTTCACTACTGCAGATTACCTACACATTCCACCATGTTGTACAGAGTTCTATGGCACCGTTTTGTCCACCAATCACTGTAGTTCTTATTGTTCCTTTTTTCTATTTATAAGCAATTCTATATCACCTCTCTTTTTCTCTAACCTTGACCTCCTCAAGTATCCTCCTAGATATGTCTTGAAAATATATCCCTTGTCTCTTGAAATCTCTGTGTGACCTTGTCCTGCACTTGAAAGGATGCTTCAACCTCTAAAGCTCTACTAGGCTACACAGATTATTTTTGTCACTTTAAGAACTATGTCTTCAATCCCTCAACCCTCAAAGAACCTTGTTGTCTTGATCCCCTTGACCCTCAAGACTTCTTTAGCCTCCATAACCCATAGTTGTCTTGATTTCTTGCTCCTCAAAGACTCCTTATGCTTGTCTCTTGCCTCCAAGACCTTTCTCTTGAGGCTACACTTGGTCCTACCTGGACTAAGTGTAATACACATAGCATCACATGTGTCTTCCCATGACTATGAGAGTGATATAACCTAATATAGTAGTTATTTCCATTGACATCATAGCATAGCCTAGATAACAAAAACATGGTAACTGTTATAACTTGCTTCTATTCTTCCTCCTTTTCTTGTTATTAACACTTATCACTATATATTCCTCTTGTCCATTGTTTACTCACTATACTTTAGTCATTTGCAGTCTTCATGACTCATTCACAACTGCAGATTACCAATATCCCTTACTCATGCTTACTCACCTTGCCTCATCATTCACTTGGTGTACTTTTACTCATCCGTAGTCTTCATGACTTATTTCTACTGTGAATAACACATCCTCTTTTGGTTATGTCCCATGACCTTCCATTCCCCTTCTATATAAATCCTAGACACTCATCCCTGTAACACTAAGCTGGAGCTACTCAATCTTCTCAAATATACCTGCTCTCAGCCCATCTCTGAGTCTCTCGGTTCTCTTGTCTTTCTGAGCATGTGCTCTCAACCCAAGCCCCCATTCAAACCCTCTTGCAATACATTGCAGTGAAGCTCTCAAAACACTCTTAGCCCTTACTCCTTAGTCAAGCCCTCTTGCAACACTTCATGGTGAAGCTCTCAAGGCAGGCACCTTTAGTCCTCAGCCCTTCATTGTCCTCAGATGTCTACCTTTGAACTCCTAGCCTTTCATTCCAAGCCCCCACTGAGTTTACAGCTGACCCTACTTGGGCTAGTTATAACAAAAGCTCTAGCTTATCCTTCAGTCACTATTGTTGTGAACTGCTTCCACCATTTCTCCCAAACTACCCTACTTGAGACCTGAGAAAAGGAACCCCCCTTCCACCTCATGGAACCCTTTCATCTCTTTGACCCATCATGCTCTAGTAGCAGCTTCCTCTTGGAGAGAAGGCCAAGCCCCTCTGAGTTCCCAGAGTCTCTTTCTCACCAAACTAGCAATGAAGACATAAATCTTGACCTGGATTTTAGCCTTCCCTCCATTCAAGAACTAGATGACACCATCTCCCTTGATACTGAGCTAACCTACCAGCTATCCTCAAGCCTTACCCTCTCCAAACCCCCAACTTCTCCATTCTCCACTCCAGTCATCCACTGACCCCTCTTTAACCTCCCACCCCCACCCCCTCATGTCATGTCTTTATCAAAAGCCATGAAACTTTTCCTCGCTCAACCCAAGTACTTTGATGGCTCTCATGATAAAGCCATGCCCTGGATATGCTCAGTTCAGAGATACCTTGCTATCAACAAAGACACTTACCACTTGAACAAGAGACAAGTTGGATTCGCCCTCTCTTTCATGAAGAAAGAGACTGCCTACTCCTGGGCAGATACCTTTACTTCAAAGAGGCTCTCTGCTGGCTCCCTCTTCCTAGGCACCTGGAGTGACTTCTTTGATGAATTTAAGAAAACCTTTGAACACTCCAACTCAGCAGCCAATGCACTCACTTGGCTCTCTTCCTTCTGCATGGACACCAAGCATGACAGGTTATTCTCTCCCTCCCTTGTCTCTTACATCACCCAGTTCCAAAACAAAATTTCTATCTCCAGTCTTAAAGAAGATGCCACCCTCTGTTAGTTCTTCTCAACTGGCATTCCCTCCCCTCTCTCTGAACAAGTCTATCCCATGGAAAAAGTTCCCACCACTGTCGCAGATTGATATACCAATACACAGAGACTCAACACCTATCAATGTCATGCTGCCATGACCACCAAACTCCATTGAAGACATGGTCAATCCCACCTCATTGTTTCCCAAACCATTGTCCACTTTCCCAAAGAAAGAGACCCCAATGCCATGGACATAGATGCTGTGAAAATTGCCAAGCTCACCCCTGAAGAAAGGGAGCAATGCTTCAAACTCAGACTTTGTCTGAAACCTGGCCATAACACCACCTCTTGCTCAGCCTTCCCCTTGTTCTCCCCTGCCACCTTCTCCCACATTCAATTCATCAAAAAGATCACTAAAGTAGAAGAAAAGGACATCTCTGCCCTGATTGACATGGAGGAAGACTCTGATGATGAAAAGGTCATTGGAAAGACCACTTTCTGTTGGGATTTAAATGCATGGTTATAGACTATAGATACTTGAATAAAAGCATAGTTAAAAACAATTACCCCCTTCCATCAATATCACAAATGATTGATATGCTTAAAAAAGCAAAATTGTTTACAAAAATAAACCTTCATTGGGGATATAACAATGTGAGGATAAAAGAAGGCAACAAATAGAAAGGAACCTTTGTCTGTGTTTATGTAATACCAGTGTTATAGGTACTACTTTTGTAGAATGAACTTATGTTCATTCAACAGGATCTGTATCAAAAGTCAGTGATCTCATCTACAAATTTAGAGGCACTCACTGATGTTGCAATCATTGGAGATCTGGTGAGCAATTGAGCAACTGGCAGGATCTAATATATACATACACACTAACATGCAGTATTCATGGAGGAGATCAGTTTACTCACCTCCCAGTTGAAGAGACCTCTTGGCTGTGTGATCATCCTTGTTAGGCAATATTTCATCAATGGATGGCTCATCTTGTGTACAACTTGCAAAATTTCTCTGGTGAAACTGTGGGCAAATAGAATCTTCACTCTCATCACCTGTACCACTGTTGTACAGCATGGGGTGCAATCCATCCAAGGAGTGGCATAACTGCTGATTCATTTCTTCTAGGCTATATGTTGAATAGGTCTGTATTAAAGACATACAAGATCTATCACCCAACTGGGCTGAGCATCCAGCATCCGCAACAACAGAACCACTTCAAGCATGGCCAACAGGTCCACTGTGAGATATAGGGGCTGTAGACCCACCACAAGAAGATGGGACCACAGATCTGCTACAAGGAAAGGGGACCATAGATCCATTTTGAGAGAAGACAATGCATGAGGATGGAGTAGCAGATCTACCGTGTAAGGGATCAGTTGGCATGAAGGGTGGTGAAAGATAGAGTTCTGAAGGCAACTTTAATCCAAAGACTGGCACCTCAATCAAATACAAGATAGGAAGGAGGAAACTGGTAGATTGGAGGAAACTGGTAGATTAGAGGAATCTAACCAGAACAAGATTGGCTTGTTTGGTTGTTGTGCATTCAATTATATACTACTGGTACATGTGCATAGACCAAGCTGTGTCTGACTACTATCTACTATAATAGGATATACAAGCTCTCACAATTCTGGAAAAAAGAAGAAAGAGAGTGAGGCTATGCATCAAATGGAAGAGAAGCAGTGCAGAAATGAAAAAAAGCACACTCCATGTAAAACATGTGTAGATCAAGCCCATGATGTCATAGATAAGAGATAAGAGGAGATAGACACTGTGATAAGATAAGATTGATAAGATAAAATAAGATAATGGATCAAGGGACAAGATTTACAACACTACCACTCTACTAGGCCTGAGATTCCAGTTCAGGCAAGAGTTTCATGGTTCCAGTTCTCAAATTCTTATAAGAGGAGAACAATGTATTGAATACTGCATAAGCCATATGTAGCTTCTGAGAAGCATTAGAGTGGGATTCATGGAACTCTTTTATGGCATCCTATGCATTTTTTAAAGCGAAGGCTGGCTTTCAAGTGTGATCATCTTCCATATAGTTCTAAGAAGCTTTTGACTGCTTTTATGTTGGTTGGAGCTTGCCAAGCCTGGATACCAAGCAGTTTCAAGGAGTCCATCAAGATCCCATCTCTGGATATGATCATGCCTAGCATGTTGACTCTGGTTGTGTAAAAGCTACATTTCTTTGGTTTCACGAATAAGTCATATTTCCTGAGTCATGCTAGCACTTCTTGAACTAGTTTTTGGTGGTGATCTGGATCATCCATTTTTGTAAGGATCATTAGATCATCAATGTAGCTAATAATTATGTCATTCATGTCTGCAAAGATTTCATTCATCATTTGCTGGAATGTGGCAGGGGAATTGCATTGGCCAAAGAACATGACTACAGGTTCAAAGGCTCCCCAGTGACACATGAAGGCTGCTTTCCATTTGTCTCCTTCTTGGATTCAGATGTTATTATATTTACATCAGAAATCCATTTTAGTGAAGAGTCTAGCTCCTTTGAGTTTATCAATCAACTGGAAGATAAGTGGAAGAGGGTAATTGTTTTTGACAGTGCCCTCATTTAGATATTGATAGTCCATAACCATCCACTTTTTGCCATTCTTTTTTAGTATGAAGAACACCAGTGATGTTTGTGGTGACTTCAAAGGGTGAATATATCTCTTGCTTAATTGGTCATCTAGGAAAGCAGAGACTTCTTTCTGCTCCATTATACTTATGGGGATGACCCTTCCCTTTTTGAATTTGAAGTCTGGCTTTAGATCTATCACATGATTCCAAGGTTTCCTCTCAGGCATGTGTTTACTGGTCTTCTTCAAGAAGACATCCAAGAAATTGTAATAACAGTCAGGGACCAACTTAAATGTGTCCTTAGGTTCAACTGGAGGAGTGGTCATAAGGGCATATACTCAATGAGTGTGTGATAGCTCATATTCCTCATCAAGTGCCTTCTGTGCCTGATGGAGGCTTTTGCAGGATTGGGGGCATTGGGTGAGTTTTACTTCTCCCAAGATCCAATCAATCTCAGGGTTGTGGGCTTTCAACCACATGTATCCAATAATCATTTTACTTTTTCCAAGATTGGTGATGTTCCAATGAATGCACTCTTGGTGTCCCTGATAGTTGATTAATAGATCCATCTGATATGTGATTCCTCCTGCAGAGTTTTTTGTACCATCAGCACTGTACACTGGTACCATATATTCCAATGGAATTAAGTTAATCCTTTCCTTTCTAGCCCAAGCTAGATCAATAAAAACTCCTGTTGTGCTGCTGTCTAAGAGTGTGTCTACATTAAGGTTTATATATTTTTGGATTATTTCAATTTTTATGAGAAGTTCCCTGGTGGGACAAATTGTCCTCATTCAGTGCTCTGTTGGGTTCAGAGTGGAAACTTTATTTTTCATACACACAGAATCAAGCACTTCTTCCTGGAAGCCAAGCTCTTTTGGAGACTCTGTATTGGTTATTTTTGATTCTGGTAGGCTATGACATCAAGAATTATCTATCATGTTCCAATCAATGAAATTGTCTGGTATATACAAACTATCTACTGCCATTTTGGCTAACTGTCACATATTGTATTCTGGTTCTTTATTTTTTTGTTTTTCTTCTATTGTAATGCTATATGCCATTGGTTGACTATCTACTATCTGCCATTCATTATCTAAATTACATTCTACAAAGTGAGAATAAAGAAATGGTTGAGCACTATTTACATGTCACGACTTTAATGATGAAGCAAAATCAGATCTATGTACCTTTTTAATGTTTTCTGAGTGGAAGATGGTACACTATCTGATGTGTCCATTTCTACTTTCTTTTCCCTGTGTGTCCTTGTAATCCTTCAAATAGGCTCTGGCTTGCTTGAAGTTCATGCCTTTTAAGACCCTCATATGGCCTTTCCTTTTGTCTTCGGGGTTATGTAAGGCAGACCTCTCTGCCACAGCTCTGGATAATGTTTTGTCTCTTGCATCTTGCCAGCTGGCTATCATGCATGTTTTGGGCATGTTTAAGCGTGTTGGCAATGACAAAACCTATACAGGAATTGCACTAAGTCACCCACTAAGAAACAAACTATGGAACGAGGGGAACTGTTTAGTCAGGAATCAACCAGAACAGACTGAGGAGTCTGTCTGGTGCTGCATTCAATATATACTACGGTACACATATTCTACATGAGGCTACATTAGGGCAGGTGTGAGACAGTAATTTATAAGGTATGACATATCATGAGAACACTATAACTATATAAGGTTAAATAAGCCATGAGGCTACCATGCATTAAGCATGCACTAGCCATGAGGAGCACAGGTTATGTGATCCATGAGGTGAGCATGAGGCAAACCAGTGCACACATGTGAACAATGAGGCAAGGCTATGTGCCATGCATTGACAATGTGTTTGTGACATCATAGGTCTAGACCTTGATCACATGACTCGATAAGATGACTGCAAGCACTAATCTAATCCGATAAGATAAGATAAGATAGGCACACACCTAGATAAGATAACTCAAGTGCTTAAGACTTACTGTAGGTCAAAAATGAGGGTCATAACAAAGCACCTGTTTTTGTGCTGGTTCTGGTTCTAGCTACATTCACCACATCTCATTGAGGGGGCATGACAATCCTTCACCATGTGTCCCTCTTTGCTGCAATTGAAGCATCCTAAAGGAGCTCTCCTGATAGTGTTGATGTCCATTGCATTGAAATCTGTTT
Organism: Rossbeevera mucosa; assembly: GCA_038090415.1. Classification (NCBI taxonomy): domain Eukaryota; kingdom Fungi; phylum Basidiomycota; class Agaricomycetes; order Boletales; family Boletaceae; genus Rossbeevera; species Rossbeevera mucosa. The sequence goes on along the minus strand of JBBPMR010000517.1, from coordinate 10,184 downwards.
TCCGTTTTTGGCTATAGGGAGTTGAGACCTTTCTGTGAGTCTTGAAGGACTCTATGGCTTCAGCATATTCTTGGATCACCATAATGTACTCTGGAACAGTGTCCTGTCTTTGTTTATTCAAGAAGATGGGTTGTATTACCTCGAATCTAATTTGTTGTTCTAATAGAGCTATGCCCATTGGATTCCCACATATAGCCTGGTCATAATTCACAATACAACATGTTAGGAAGGATTGGGTTCTTTCCATGGTCCTATGCTTCATTGACATTAGCCTTCTTATGGCCAAGTCTCACTTGTTGCCCATGGTGAACCACTGGAAAAGGATTTTCTCTATTTTCTCCATGTCTGGCCAGATATATTTTCATGCTTGGTCTTTTTTAATTTGTTACAGGCCAAAGCTCCCACACAGTTTTTGTCTTTCTCTTTGATTAAGCTGATGCAGACCAATACAGCATAGATTCACTGCTCATCTTTTGGATAAGCTTCTTTGTTCATTTTTAGGTAGACCTCCATTTTGGTCTACCATTCTTCAAACCTGCTATAGGCCCCATTGAAATTCCCAGAGTCTGGGATGATGGTAACTTTTTTGTTTACTGTTGTAGAGATGGTTCCTCTATCTAGAACTTTTTTGGCCTCCTTAGTCTTCATCCTTGCTATGTCTGCTTTGTTTTTGGCCCTTGCAAGCCTCTCCTTCATCATCAGATTCTCCACTCTAACATCATTTAGATGAGTGGTAATAGCTGCCAGTTGTTCAAGAATCTGCTCAAATTACATCGTTGGAGAGGGTTCATGGAGGTGGGATGATAAATGTAGCCTCAGCTTTATAGCTGTGGAAGTTGCCTCTGGAATTAACTGGTGGTCCTTGACCAATAAGAGAATTAAGGAATTGTTGGTGCAAGAAATATGGCCACTGGTCAAGTTCAGCAAGATTGCTGACAGTGGTATGCTCAACAGGTATTTGTGTTGATGCTGGTATCTCTTCCCACTGAGGGATAGTTTGCACCTCTCTGGTGGCACTAAAGTTTCCTAAAATGAATTCAACAATGTCGCCATTGAAACCCAGCTTGTTTTTATTTATCTTGGTGATTCTCATGAAGAGACCAACTACCAGAATCTATACCTTGTTGTTGAGAGGGAGCTCACAAAGAGTCCTTCTCTGCTCAATCTATAACCTGTCAAAAAGATATCAGGGTCATGAGCCCTGAACACATGTTAATGTTAGAAGTTGGAAGAATCAGGTACTGCCTAGCTTTGGCTGATGCTTTAGTATGCCAAAACTTCAAATCTCACAGAAGAAATCACAATTCTGTTGTTTGCATGGTTTCAACTCTGCTGTGCTGACCCACTATGCACTAAAGGATTGATCCTTATTTTTGCATAGTTAGAAGGGTTCACTCAAACATAATCTACCCTGACAATGTGAATGCAAGCTATGCTGAACAAGCATATGTGCAGCAGTGGAGTCTCAGTTGCTTTTTGAGGAGGATACCTGCTCAAGGGTTCTCTTTTTACTTCTGATAGTAGAAGGGTTTCCCTTAACTCTGAAATCCAAGTATTCCACAGCAGTAATGCAGAAGAGTGGAAGGGGTAAGGTTTGCAATGATATGTGGTTGCTGACAAAAAAGAGGTGGGTAGTAGAGAAAGTCTTGTTCTAATGAAGGCAACTTTAATCCAAAAACTAGGCACCTCAATCAAATACAAGATAGAGAAGAGGGAACTGGTAAATTAGAGGAATACAACTAGAACAAGACTGGCTTGTTGGTGAGATACAGCATCCAGAGCTGCAGGAGATAGTGAGTGTCTATCAATCAAACTTGAGTAAGTGTACCTTTGTCATAGACTTGAACCATTCTGGTTTTTTTGCAAGCCTCTACAGCGTGACTAATGTCTTCCAGTGTTCTCAAAGCATATTTAGCATTCACACCAGCAGCTTTTGTCATGGTGAGCATAGTAGTGCTAAGTGTTGCAAATGCTGGGAGGGAGCAATCAAGATAATCCTAATGTAGGGGTACAATGAAGAGGGGAATATGTGCAATGAAATGCACCAATACTATAGTCACAAAGACAATGATCTTGAGGATAAAATGATAGACTCGTAAGTCACTATTACTCAAGTCTATCAGACAAGCTAGTATCCACTGAAGAACTAGATGCATGAAGATAACAAGAGAACTAGACTGGGGTGTCTAGCTCACAAGCGTCCTATATTTATACTATCGAGGGCTATGCATGGACCATGTAACTATGTCTACCCTAAAGTGACCATGTGTGCACCATGAGGCATAAGGCTATGTACCACGATGCAACAATGAAGTCAGCTATACACCATGAGGTGATCCATGAGGTGATAGAAGTTAATACAAGCAGAGATTAAAGACACCAGGTTACCATGAGGCAGGCTAGACCATGATGTCATAGATAAGAAATAAGAGTCTGGACCATGACATCAATGTGACAAGTGAAGAGTGAAAGGAGTGGTCTAGACTATGGGTCAATGCCAATAATTAGTCAGCAAGGGGCACTAAGGCCAGTGGTAGGCACTAAACAATGCCTAGAGTGCTAAGGTGGGTGCTAACTATGAAAGTGTTAACACAAGAACAAGAAATAAAATACATGCAACTCAGAGAATAGGAGTTAGGGTTCCAGATCAAGGACCATAGGCTAGGGTTAGGGCAAAGTTAGGTTACCAAACACTGAGGTTTGTAATACTAAGGACAGAGGATGAAGAGTAAGTTAAAGTTGAGAGTTGAGAGCTGAGACTGCAGCTCAAAATTAGCAAATAGGAGAGCTTAAATAGATTGGCAGAGCAAGATGAGTTAGCATGTACATCAGACTGTTGCCAGTCATAGGGCAAGCTGGTTATATACTTGCCTTTGAGTTTCCAGGATGGCAACCTTTTGATTTAAATGCACTCTGATTAGATGCCATTTAATGACTTCATCTTATATGCAATGAACATGATTGTATGGATTTTGAGCCCACTTGCCAAGCCAAGTATGTAGTCTTTTGTTGAAATTGATATCCAGTTTTCCACAAAAATATAGATTAGAAAATTCATATGTACAAAAGAGGATAAAATGGCTCTGATCCCACCTGACCATCTACATCCTGCCTGTATAACTGACACCTAACAACAAGCCCACTATGATGTGCATACTTCAGGGTTCAAGCTATGCTTCACTGGAATGACCACCACATTGCCTATAATGTTCAGGAAACTAGAATCTGGTTCCTGGATCTCAAAAAATGCATTGAGCAAGGTTTCTCTGAGGAAACAATGAGCAACTTTGCATGAATAGCTTGATACAGTTTCATAACACAGTCTTTAAGCCCACTGAAATATGGTGTAAATTCTAGGATTGGAACAAGAGTTGTGAGTTCCTCCATCTTTGTGCTCCAGAGATTCATAATGTTCCTGTGGGTCTTACAGGAGACCTATGTGCTCAAGCATGTGTCATGAGTGCTGCAAGGTTGGTGTCTTGGGCTAGGGTACAAGACAGAGATCCAAATGAGTACATAAATGATAGACTCAAGATTGTGCTTGGGTTGGTGGATGAAGTCTTGAGTTACTTATACAAATAAACAGAGAATGTCGAGAGCCATAAAGAGGACTGTACCTTACCCAACACTGGTAAGTAGTAGTGATACAATGTGAACTTTGCAACTTTGGTCCTTTATGACACATTGAGTGTGATAAGTATCTGTTCCATAAACTAGTGCTCTCTGGCCACTTTAGCTTATAGCTTTACTTAATAGAATCAGTACTAGTGTCTAAAGGTTATGTAATGTAATATCTGCTGTGGCACTGAGTCAAAACTATTCTAGTAGTACCTGTGTAGAACTGTGTGGACTGTCAACACAAGTAGCTACATTGTGCAAATTTTGTGTGACTTTCAGTGCACAGCTACAATTTCTGCACAGTCTGTACACACCTGTATACAGTGTTGAAGTCTGTAACCTCTGTAGTGCAGAAGGATTGGTTTGCTGATGTGGCTCTGTGTACAGGGACATATGAGTGCTGAACTCCATGGCTCAAAGGTGGAGTATCATGTTCATGCTTTGTGTATGTGTCTAGTCCAGGCAGTTCCTGGAGTTGATTTTCTCTTGCACAACAGTATCAGAGACAGTGATGATGATTGTGAATGACACTAGCAGGTAGAAGAGACTAGTTCAGGGGATCTATGCCATAACATGATGGCAGATTGATCATTGAATGGTGTTGAGACTAAAAGATGCAATTTATATAAGAGGGTCTACTAAGTGGCTTCAGGCTAAATATTATCTTTAGCAAATTCAATGTTTATGGTGGTGGCTCCAAGTCCATGTGCAAAGTCAAATCAAGTCATTGATGGCTGAGTGCTAGTGAGGGCAGATGCAGCAGCTAGCCATGTTTCACATATTCATATTGTTGTTAGATTAGTGGACCATTATTTACACCATGCTTGCTGATGACAAAGTCCTCTGTTGACCTTCTGTTGTTTGACAAACCAAGTCATTGCTTGGCTTGACTAGAGAGTGTGGATACTACATATGTCACCTTAATTCCTCACTCCTCTGCTGATTTAGTTTTTTACCCTTTATTCACCACATCATGGAATATGGTAGGAGGGAAATGTATTCAATCCATTAAGAAATGTGTGATATAGTATTCCTTAGACTATATATTGTAAACACATTGACATTTATTCAGTCACTTAGCTAGATTGAATATGTGTGTTACAGAATTCTTTTGCTCTATAACTTTATACTTTCTCATTTATATACAGTATGATCTATTTTCTTTCATAAAAAAGTGATTATGATGTTTGAAACCAAGATGTAACTGGTTGAATGGTTCATTCTACTCATTATGAGCCATTTGATTATGAATAATGACATTCAAAAGAATTTCCACCCTATCTTGATCAGATGCTTTTCCATACTATTTAAAAACATCTTTTATGGCTAATTTCACTTGCTTGCATGAAGGGGAGATCTTGTACTTTTTAGCAGCAGATAGGACTGGTTGAGAAACTTGTGTATGGAAAAGATAGAAAGAATGATCTAGAACTAGCAATATATCTATAAAGAAATAAGGTGGCACATTTAAATTAAATAAGTTGCATTTTGTTTGAGTAAAAAAGAAAAGTACCAATCTAAGTTTGAAGCATTTGCTGCCATGTGCTAAGATTAATCTACAAGTGATAATCATATACTATATCATGTAGAATGAAGATGAATTTACCATGCTATTTTGGAATAGAATAGAAGATTCTGGTAGAGAAGCTTGAGGCTAAAATATTGTAATAATAATAATGAATGATAAAACATAATTTATATCTGCATATAGTAGATTTTGAATACTTACAAACTAAATTTTGATGGGATTATATATTACTGATTGATGATTTATCACAATAGCAATGAAAACTTACATCCTGTAAGGGATAGAATAATGGTGTAATTATATAATCAAAATTAATGGATGCTAACAACCAACCTAAAAAATAGATATGAAGTATGATTAGGTTGAACATTGAAAATATACTATATAGTATACCTTCTATATATAAAGCATAAAATAGTAACAATGAGGATAATGACATGTATGGTAGTATATGGTAAATGTAAGATGTACCTGCTATATGAAAACATTATTATGATTGCCAAGTAAATGACAATATATGACTCACAATCTACAATGGAAAAGGTTGAATTCTGGTGAGAATATTGGAAATTCATAGTGTAATGGCAACCTGACCAACTAAATGGACAAAAGGTCAAAAATTCAAAATATTCCAGAAAAAATGAATCTGCAAGGTTGCACATGACAATGAACATACCACCTGCATATATTGTGGATGAAAGACAAAGACAAAATAAGTGGTTAAAATGAAAAGGAAAAGTAATCACAACTGACATTCTATTATTCAAAAACCAAAATATGATATGTGTAATTGAAAAGAGATTATCAACATCATGGGTGTATGAATTAAAAAATATATTTGACTTGCATGCTGTGATTTCCAGAGTGGAATAAAGAATAAATGGGTAAGCATTATTGAAATTACACTCTAAGTAATGTAACAATCCACAACTCACATCCTGTCATTTGCAGAGCAGAATGAAGGATGAATGGACATGCATCATCAGAATCACTGCTCTGAATTATTGCATAATCTACAACTCACAAACATGATTTGCAGGCAAAATGAAGAATGAATGGGCAAGGATCATCAGAATCACCACTCTGAATTATTGCACAATCCACAACTCACTCTCTGTCATTTACATAGCAGAATGGAGGATAAATGGACATCCATCATTAGAATCACCAATATCAATTATTGCACAATCCACAACTGGGTGCCTGCAAGTAGCCAAGGCATGAGGCAAGCGCAGGTTGTAGTCTGTGCATGAGAAAGTGAAGCGGCCGGTGCCTCTTTTCTCTTATTCTCCACACTCCTATAGTAATCACTCTATCTATCCTAGCATTCAATAGTCCTTGATACATTCATTTTCACAACTTCCAATCCTTCCAGTTATTGCCATCAGCATGCCCCCACAACAAAACCCTTATGAAATGCAACCACCAGACCACAATGCACAAGTCTTCAAAATAGCACATCAGCACCTTGTAGACAGGTATGTGATCATGCATAAGGATGCCGCACAACAGCTTTTAGACACCTGGCACGACCTCAATCACGTCGCCCTCCAAGAATGGAATGTCCACCAAGCCCAGATAGCCAGACAATGGTGCATCAATGAAGAACAGGAGTGACAAGAGCAGGAAGAATACCAACATTGCCAGCAAGAAGAGGAAGATGAAGTGCACAAAGAGGACAGGAAGAAGAATCGCACCAAGTTCCTCCCTTATGCCAATGTCCCCCCACTGTCGACCTTGCCATCATGCCCTCACTGCTAGCACTGTGCAAACTGGGGAAGAGAGAGTATGTAGAACTCTACTTTTTTATCAACAAAGGTCTGGCAGATGCACAAGACTTTGCACACTCGGTCGACAATGATGCATTCGCTCTTATGCTGGATGTTACAACCCTCATTTTTGACCTAAGTCTTAAGTGCTTGAGATCTTATCTTATCTAGACGCACATCTATTTTATCTTATTGGATTAGATTAGTGCTTGCAGTCATTGAGTCACGTGATCGAGGTCTAGACCTATGATGTCACAAACACATTGTTACTGCATGGCACACAGCCCTGCCTCATTATTCACATGTGTGCACTGGTTTGCCTTATGTTCACCTCATGGATTACATAACTTGTGCTTCTCATGGCTAGTGCATGCTTAACGCATGGTAGCCTCATGGCCTATTTAACCTTATATAGTTATAGTGTTCTCACAATATGTCATACCTTACAAATCATGCTCTCACACTTTCCCTAATGTAGCCTCATGTAGAACATGTGTACCGTAGTATATATTGAATAAAGCACCAGCCAGACTCCTCAGTCTGTTCTGGTTGATTTCTGACTAAACAGTTCCCCTCCATAGTTTGTCTCGATTGTGGGTGACTTAGTGCAATTCCTGTATAGGTTTTGTTGTTGCCAACACTGGATGAGAATGGAGCGCACTCCTTTGTATCCATTGCCGCAGCCAAAGCCAAATGATTAATCGTCCCAGACAAGGACCTCTTGTGGACTCAGATTGACAAGGCACTCCACCACATGCTCCTGTTACGCTTGGCCCGGATAGGGACGAGCGTAGCCTCTGAGTAACGAAGGGATCGAGGACGAAAGATTTACCGCGTAGAGATTGCGGTCGCAGAGGTCGTTCTATCGATTGTAGAGACGACTGTAACACAATCTAGTGAAGTGTCACAAGTCTTAGCGTCCAGTCAAGTGTAGGACGAAGACACGCAGAGGTTCACCCGTGAAGGGAAGACAGGAAGGGGCTAGATTGACGAAGTACAGAAGGAATACAGAGGAGATCTAGCTTAGGGAATATGGACGGTATGGAAGGGTTTATATAAGTACAGGGAAATGAAGATGACTAATTGGATGGAACACCATGGAACATGGTGGAAGGAAGATGAGTAATCCGCAGTGTGAAGATGAGTCAGAATACTGCGGATGAGTAATGGTTACAAAGAAATGAGTCAGCATGAGTAATGCGCAGCATCGATGAGTAATGAGGGAAATGATGACTAAGGTAGATGGGTCAAGGGTATTATGTCATCATAGAAGAAAAGAAATGGCCTAAGCGTGGTTTGAACGCAGAGACTCTGTAGTCCGTAGTGGAAACAGGGAAGAAAAGGAAGAAGAAAGCGATGAATCGTAACAGCTCCAGGCAATGAAGAACGCAAAATGGCCGGAAGAACATGTCCAAGACCTTCTCAAATTCTGGATGAACCTGGCCACGCATGAATGGAGACATGATCCAGATGAGACGGCTCAGCAAGCACTCATCATCTACCAGGCCACGTACTGACACTGGTGGCACAACTTTCTAGGCACCCTCTCCTTCTTTAACCTGAGATTCATCAATCAGAAGGCCCTTGACTGGATCAAAGCAAAAATAGTAGACCAGAGATGCCTGGCAATCGACCAGCAGGCCAAAGAGGCAAGTAATCCCACCATACCCTACCCCAGCGAATGAATACTGACATCATTCATCTCCTCCGAATCACCTACCACATTCTTTTCCATATCCAACCCACCCCTTCCTCTACAACCTACATCTGACTTGTTTCATGGACAGGCCCACTCCACAGCACTTATTGCATGTGGTCACCCTCATCCCCACCCATGCCTATCCACAGCCTTCATCATCATCCCATAGCCTTTATGCCTTGTTCATTCTAATGGGCCTCTATGCCATGACCATTCAACTGGGCTTATACACCACATCCCATTATATTACACAGGCAGCAGATCGGTTGACAGCGGCTGCAGCACGGGTATCAGCCCCCTACAACGTGCCTGTGCCCAGCACCTATGGATAGCACACCAACACAGCACAAAGAGGACTGCCCAAATGAGCCATATTCATGAGCCCAGAACCCCCTGCAGTGTCACAAGGGCAGCATAAACATCAAAAATCCTTTCATGGATCAGACAGGATGAGTGTTACGACTTGCCCCTACTCTTTTCCTTTCTCCTCTCTTTCTCTCCCTTCTCCTTTCCCTCTTTGTTAACGCTTACCACTATGCCTTTCTCTTATCGATTGTTTACTCACAGTACTTTAGTCATCCGCAGTCTTCCTGACTCATCCATAACTGCAAATTACCTACCTTCCCCTTACTCATCATGACTCATTTGCTTTGTCATCAGCTTAATGTACAATTACTCATCCACAGTCCTTCTGACTCATCCATACTGTGGATGACACATTCCTTCTGTCATGTTCCATGACATTCCATCTCTTTCATATATAAACTCTAGACACTTGTCCTTGTAACCTTAAGCTAGAGCTACTCAATACTCTCGAAATATACCTGCTCCCAGCATCACTCTTAGCTCCACTGAGCATGTGCTTCTCACCCTAGTCCTTCGTCGACCCAAGGCCTTCCCCTTCAGTCTCCTCAGTCCAAACCCTTGTATTATGCTTTGTGGTGAAGCTCTCAAGGTAACCCCCAGCCCTAGTGGTCCTTAGGCCTTCCCCTTCGGACTCCCTTAGCCCTTCGTCATTCTCTGGTGTCTTCCTTAGGACTCCTTAGTCTTAGCCTTAACCCCCATCGAGTCTACTACCAACCCTACCCAGGCCAGTCGTAACAAAAGCTCTAGCTTACCCTTCGGTCACCATTGTTGTGAACTGCTTTCACCATTCCTCCCAAACTCCCCTACTCGAGATCTGAAGGAAGGCATCCCCCTTTCACTCCACAGAACCCCTTCGCTTCCTCGACCCACCGAGCCCTAGCTGTTGCCTCCTCTTGGAGAGAAGGCCAACATCCCCCTGAGTCCCCAGAATCCCTTCCTCGCCAAACTAGCGACGAAGACACAGATCTTGATCCAGATCTCACCCTCCCCTCGACCCTAGAACTAGACGACACTATCACCCTCGATACTGAGCTAGCCCATCAGCTATTCTCAAGTCTCACCCTCCCTAGACCCCCTACTCCCCCTTTTCCCACTCCAATCGCCCACCAACTGCTTTTTAGCCTCCCCCCCCCCCCCCCCCCCCTCCTGTCATCTTTCCAAGTTCCAGAACTCCACCTCCCCCCACCCCAGGAAATTAAATGTT
>JBBPMR010000516.1:0-13252 GCA_038090415.1 Rossbeevera mucosa | reverse complement strand
TTCCTCTTGTTTCCCCATTTGTTATAACCCTCATTTGCAACTCTAGCTTTAGCACCCAATTATCTTATCTTATTTAAGCATGCACCAATCTTATCTCACATCTAAGCCCTCAATCATATCATATCTCATCACATGACCAAGTCTAGACTCATATGATGTCATAACTCATGGCTAGCATATGCTAAAGGCATAGTAGCTTCATTGCATAGTTCTAGACCACCATTCTCATGAACGTGTGAGTCATTAGTACTTATATAGTGTATAGTCTCATGCTACATCATAGCATCAGCCAGCACTGGCCCTAAACTAGCCTTATTGTAGCCTCATGTATTAGTGTATATAACAATGCAAGTACCAGCCAGACTCCTTAGTCTGTTCTGGTTGATTTCCGACCTAGAATTCTCCCTGTCTCTTGAGTGTTAGTATTGTGGTGGTGACCTAGTACCATTTCTGTATAGATTTGGTCATTGCCAACACCATTGTCCTAGTATAATGATTGTGTGGCCAGAGCTCTAGACACCATTGTCCGAGCATCACCAATAGCTTGACTAAGGACTAGGGATTGGAAGCACATGCTTAGAGGAACTATAGGTTGTAGCCACTCAGGCAACTCTTCTTCATATTCAAGAGTGAATTCTTTGCAACTAAGTGCATTGTTGTTGGGGTTGGTTTCTGATTCTAGTAAGAGAAAATGAGGTACTGTGAGGATGGATTATACTGCTGAGTAGCAGTTCTCAAAAAGAGTATTGTAATCTATGGTGACTAGAGTGATGCTCATGAAGAGACCAGCAACCTAGGAACTATACCTTGTTGATAAAGGGGATCTCACAAAGAGTTCTTCTCAACTCATCCTATACTCTATAAAAGCAATAGTAGGATGCATGAGCTCCACATGTTACAATTCATATGAACCTCTTATTTATATATTTCCTTTCTTTTGCCTATGCTCTCCCCCCTATCGTCACTTCTATGTATACTTAGTCATCTGCAGCTTCCCCTGTTCACTACTGTGGATTATCCCATATTCCACTATGTTCCATGGATTTCTATGGCACTATTTTGTCCACCAATCACTGTAGTTCTTATTGTTCCTTTTTCCTATTTATAAGCAATCCTACACCACATTTCTTTTTCTCTAACCTTGACCTCCTTAAATATCCTCCTAGATATGTCTTGGAAATATATCCCTTGTTCCTTGAAACCTCTGTGTGACCTCGTCATGCACTTGAAAGGACGCTTCAACCTCTAAAAGCACTATCTAGCTTTGCAGGTTGTCTTTGTCACCTTTAGCACCTTGTCTTTTATCCCTCAACTCTCAAAGAACTTTGCTGTCTTGATCCCTTGATCCTCAAGATCTCTCTAGCCCCCTTGACCCTCTGCTGTCTTGATTCCTTGCTCCTCAAGACTTTTTGCCCTTGGCCCTCACCTCCAAGACATTCTTCTCAAGGCTACACTTGTTCCTACCTGGACCAGGTGTAACAAAAGGTCAAGGTTCTTCCTTTGAGCCTACTGTTGTTTGTAGTGCCCCCCCATTTCATCTTTCAACCCCCTCAGATCTAGGAGAGGACCTTCTGTTCCTCTAAACCCACCTCCTGCTTCTCTAGTTCCCAGATGACACATTCACACCACCATTTCCTTAAACTCTAATCCAGAAACCCACCCTCCATCAGCACCCTCTCCATCCTCTGCCATGTACACCACTTCTAGGAATACTGAGCTCTGACTGGGAGCATCCAAAGCCTTCAATGGCTTCTCCACTATTGCAAATCTCACATCCTGACCCCTTATCTAATCTTATCTTATTGTGGCGCTTATCTTATCTTATCTTACATGCTTGTCTTGTCTGCATCTTATCTTGACCCTTAACCCTATCTATGACATCATGGTCTAGAACCACACATGTTTTACATGAGGCACACTTCTCTTTCATTTCTGTGTTGCTTCCCTTCCATTTGATGCACAGCCTTATTTCTTTTCTTCTATCTCTCATGACCATGAGATCTTATACATACTTATATGGTAGATAGTGTCAGACACAGCTTGGTCTGTGTGCATGTAACAGTAGTATAAATACTTGAATGCAGCAACTGAACAAGCCAGTCTTGTTCTGATTGAATTCCTTTAATCTATCAGTTTCCTCCATTCTTTCTTGTCTTTAGTTGAGGTGCCTAGTCCTTGTGATTAAGGTTGCCTTTACCACCAGAGCACAGATCTTTATCAATGCTATCTGAATGTACATATCTCCTAGTCAACAAGACCATCTATGACACTAAAGCAAAAAAGTCACCTATGCCCTCTCCTATATGACCAAAGGACCAGCCCTTACCTGAGCATCCATCTTTAGAACAAAAGCCCTCAAAGCCCAACCCCCCTCCCTCAGAACTATTGCTGAACTTGTCACCAAGTTCAATACTGCCTTCATTCACCTAGACATCAAGGCCTACACTATTGCCTGGCTCTCATCAACCAGGATGACCAAAGACACCCCCCTCACCACCTACATCTCTGAATTCCAAAATCAAGTCACCCTTAGTGGTATCTCCTCCTCCAATGTCCTGATTGGATACTTCTCCATAGAGCTCATTCTCTCTCTTATATGTTGCATCTACTCAATGGACATATCCCCCACCATGATCTCAGCATGGTATTCTAAGGCCATTCACTTCCAAACCCAATGAAATCAAGTAGATAACATTGCCAGCCACAACAAGAAGACCACCACCCCCTCCTATATCCCATATCATAATGGCTCCTCTACCAAAATAAAGAAAGAGCCTAATCCAATGGACATCAATGCTATTCATATTCCAAAGCTCACCTCCCAAGAAAAGAAATGCTGCATTGAACACAAGCTCTGTTTTAGATGCCACAAAGGTGGCCACTCAGCTACCACCTGCCCCACTTTCCCTTCAATCAAATCCTTTGAAAAGAAAGTTCAAAGAGTCAAAGAAGAACCCTCTATCTCATTCCTCTAGGAGATTGAGAATGAAGAGGAACCCACCATTTTCCAAGTATCTTTTTCAGGTTTTTAAAATGGAGACCCTTCCTGATGCAGGCCCCATCTGTTGCAATTCATATGGACCCCTCACCTTTTTCCTTGCCTTTTACCTATGTTTCCATTCCTATAATCATTTCAATGTACCCTTAGTCATCTGCAGCTTCTCATCACTCACTACCACAGATTACCTACACATTCCACAGTATTCCATAGTGTTCTATGGCACCACTTTTATTAACCAATCATTACTGCTCTCATTGTTCATTTTTCTATTTATAAGCAACTTGACATTGCTTCTAGTTTCCCTAACCTTGACCTCCTTAAGTATTCTTCTAGATATATGTCTTGGAAATATAACCCTTGGCCCTTGAAACCTCTATGTGACTTTGTCCTGCACTTGAAAGAACACTTCAACCTTTAAAAGCTCTACCTGTTGCAAACACTAGTCGTCACTAGTTACCTTTTCACCTCAACGCCTATAGTGCATATTACTTTTCTTTCATTTCATTGTAGTCCAGAGCACCCTAAAATGTAGTACAAGCGCTCAGTTCTTTCTATTACCTTATCTCACAGCATTACATAATATGATGTCACCATGACATCACAACCTAGACTCACATGCAGCATTAGCAAGGCATGCTTCTCTTCCATTCTGCATAGCCTTTGCCTTACTTTAGCATCATGGTAAGCATAGCCTTGCTTCACTGTAGACACAGGTAGTATAGCCTTAGCACAGCAATGTATTAGTATATATACTTGAATGTAGCAACAGAACAAGCCAGTTGTGTTCTCATTGGATTCTCTTTACCAATCTCTTTTCTCTTAAGTTTTGCTTCGAGTGTGTGGCACCTAGACTTCATCAAAGATGAGAAAGTTCTCATGTCACCCATATTTAGTAAGATTAAATTGTCTTATCTCCCTAAAGCCCCTGAGATCTGTGCAGATAAGGTTTCATTCCCATGGGACAGGCTGAAATGCCAGGGGGCATGAGAGTACACTTGGTTAGATTCGGTCCGAAGATTAGGTTATGAGGCTATTTCTTCTTCCCTAGGGGACGTATAAACCCTAGCCCTAGACCTAGGATTTCCTTTTTAGGACACTAGGGTTCTCAATATGGAAGGAGGCTAGTCATTTTTATTTCTTATGTATATGATTATGTACATACAGTATATCTTGATCACATAAACATCACAACTGAGTGTGTAATGCAACAATGGATATACACTGAGTACATAAATGTCACAGTAGAGTGCACCATGGGCGCCCTGGATGCCCGTGCCACACTGGGTATATCCTGATTACATAAGCATCGGAGCTGAGTGCACTATGGGCATCCTGGATGCCTGTGGCATGTATGATACATACTGATAACATGTATATGGTTATATACATATATCTTGATTACATAAACATCACAACTGAGTGTGTAATGCAACAATGGATATACACTGAGTACATAAACATCACAGTAGAGTGTGCCATGGGCATCCTGGACACCCGTGCCCCACTGGGTATGTTCTGATTACATAAACATCGGAGCTGAGTGCACCATGGGCATCCTAGACACCCATGCCACACTGTGTATATCCTGATTACATAAGCATCGGAGCTGAGTGCACCATGAGCATCCTGGACGCCTGTGGCATGTATGATACATACTGATTACATAAAGATTGCAGCTGAGTGTATGATGGATATCCTGGATGTCCATGACATGCATGGTACACACTGACTACATAAAGATTGCAGCTGAGTAGCATCATGGATGTCCTGAATGCCTTTTTATGCATAGTACAAAAATATAGTAGAGTGTAGAAAAATGTAGATAGAATGGATGAAAAGTATACCAAAAATGAAGTAAAGTCTGTGTTAAGTCTATGTCAAAAGTCTACCAAAAGTCTACCAAAAGTGTATGAAAGTGTATCAAGAAAGCATACAAAAATGTGGCAAAAGTATACTAGAGTGTACCAAAAGTGTACCAGAGTGTACCAAAAGTGTATCAAGAAAGCATACAAAAATGTGGCAAAAGTATACTAGAGTGTACCAAAAGTGTATCAAGAAAGCATACAAAAATGTGGCAAAAGTGTACCAGAGTGTACCAAAAGTGTATCAAGAAAGCATACAAAAATGTGGCAAAAGTATACTAGAGTGTACCAAAAGTGTACCAAAAAAAGTGTATAAAAGTGTACCAGAGTGTACAAAAAGTCTACCAAAAGTCTACCAAAAAAGTGTACAAAAGTATGGCAGAGTGTACAAAAAGTGTAGGTGTTGAAATGGGCATTCTGGATGCCCATGTTGTGACTGTACTTGAGGTCACGTGACATCAGAGCACAGCCACGACTTGGGCTTCCTGAACACCCACAGTAGTGTTACTCTTCCGCTTCGTGCTCTCTTTTCTTACTTCATGAATCTCTCTAATTCACTCCACAGAGCTGCCTTCGCACCGCAATGGAAGACCCCAACCTTGCTGTCATGCCGGACTTCGCTGATCCCCAGTATGACGAAGAGCAACAACCCTTTCTAGATGCTGGTATAGACTTACCGCAAGCCACTGCAGCTCTGTGCAACCAGTGGATCCACAACAACAACCATGCCAAAGCCGTGTGGCAGCAGCAGCGACAGGATGCAGACGTTGCAGCCAAGGCTGCACAAATCTATGCAGCGCAGGCCCAGCTACAGTAGGATGAAGAAGCATTACAGGCCCTCAAGGACAATAAGAAAAATTTCAGAATGAAGTTCTCCCCCATCCCTGACAGAATGGCTTCTAATACAGCACCCATCTTACCCTCCCTCATTGCCGTGCACAAGCTCACATCCGGTCTGTACTGTGAGCTTTGGTATTTCTTCAATGCTGGACTGGATGCTTCCAAAAGAACTTTGACTTATGCCATCGATGACAACACTCTATCTCTCCTCACTGCTGGCAATGGATCATATGCTTTCGTGCCCACTGCTTTTGCCAAGGACAAGCGTGCACCCGTCCAGGTCGAGAACCTCACCTTTGAGCAGTTTGGGCAAGCCACAGTATGCATGATCACTGCCATGAAGCGCAATGGTTGGCAGCTGGATCACGTCAACATGCACATCACCTTCTGGTCCAACATCAAATGGCACGAGTGGCGATACTCGCGAGATGATTCCGAGCAATGCTCGCTTCTATTCTACCAGGCAACCCAGCACCACCACTGGCACACTTCTATCGAAAGCAATGATGCATTTAGCCTTGCCAAAATCAACGAAGTCACTTTGAACAAGATTCACAAGCATTTCACAGCTAAACTTGACTCAGAACAGTGGGCACTCATGCAGACTGAATGCAGCCACTGGCAAACCGAACACGAGACATGGCAAAACGTAAATAGATGTTCTTGATATACTTTCCTGCACAGCTCACGATTCCTCTTTCTTGCATGCTTTCTCCCCCCCTTTCCTTCTTCCCCATGCCAATGCAACTAATATACATGTCCAATGGTTCACTACACACGCATAAACAATCAACCACTGCATATGCATTCATTGGTTTGCCACATGCGCACAAACTCGTGTCCACTGGCACACCATGCCCCCCCCCCCATGTCGCTACCCCTTGTGCACATCTGGGCACTGCATATAGAGCCAACATCGTCAGTCGAACAGGTTGTTTGGCACGGCATCCCCAGCCCCCAGCTCAAGCCATCTTTCCCACACTAGATCATTCAGTGGCTCTAAGAGACACAGCTCTCCACCCCGCGACGAACTCCCACCACACAAGAGGAACCGGTCCTTTTACCTGAGTGGATCATTCTTCCACCCAGATGACGCTGCACAAACCTTATCCACCTGCTCTGTCTGCCTCAGTCATCACAAGCATGACATATCCAAATGCAATGCCTCTCGCACATGGGATAACAAGCACAGAGCTGCCACAGAACACATCGGGCCCACATTGTTTACCAAATCAGGTAAGCAACTGTGCGCTCGATGGCAGAAAGCAAGAGGGTGTACCAAAGCACACAAACCCCTCCACATCTGCTTGGGCTGCAGGGAAAGGACTCATGGCACCCAGCGCTGCCCTTGCACAGACAGACCACTTTCCTTCGATACCTTATCAAGCGGTGGCATGGGAGTCTGATCTCCTTGCTGCTGGCCTCTTTCATCGCTTCATTGATGTCCCATCAGGTTTCCGGAACGGCTTTCTTGTAGATTTTCCCTCCATCTCCACTACACAGTTACCATCTAATAAGGATTCATTTGTAACTCATCTGGCAGAATTCCAAAAAATCTTAGATCGAGAACTGAATGTAAAAAGGTATATAGGCCCCCTTTCCTTAGCAGATACCATATCACGCGTTGGCCCCTTCCAATCATCACCGCTTTCCATCATTCCCAAGCTGGGTAGGCCAGAAAAATTCAGAGTTATCCAGAACTTTTCCTTTCCCTCATCACCAACACCCTCCTTTCCAAGTCCATCCATTAATTCTTATGTTAACACTGATCATTTTCCTGCCACTTGGGGAAAGTTTTCCATAATCTACCTTCTGATCTCTCATCTTCCACCAGGCTCCGAAGTGGCAACCAGAGATGTCGCAGAGGCATACAGAACACTACCTTTGCATCCGTCCCAATGGGGTGCCACAGTCATCCGTGCCATGAACGACACGTTCTACATTGACATGTGTGCCGTGTTTGGTGTAGCTCCATCAGCAGGTCTCTATGGCAGAGTGGCTGATGCAGGTGCCGAACTCATGCGAGCACAAGGCATCAGACTCCTTGACAAATGGATCGATGACCACATCTTCATCTGAGTTAAATTGACACATCTTGCTGCTTATAACAAAACCCACGCCACATGAGCCTCTCAAATTGTGCTATTAGGCACAGCCAAGCAATCAGGTAGCCGCATTTGGTATGCTGGTACTAACACACCAGGCAAGCACATAGAGGAATTCAATGAAACTTGTATATTTCCTCTGCAAAACTTATCGCACCAGTCGCCATGTTCTCCACATGACACTTCCTTCACATACAACCTAGACGACATCAATCAGATATCCGACTGGCTAGGCATCCCGTGGGAACATTCCAAAGAGCAACCATTTGCGACATCCACCTTGTACATTGGATTCCATGGGATCTGAATACAAGGACCGTCTCACTCACTCCTGGCAAGACTGACAAGTACCTGGCCGCAATCAATGACTGGTTATCCTGCCCAACACACACCCTTAAAGACATGCAATCCCTCTATGGCAAACTACTGCACACTTGCGCCATCATCTTTCGTGGACGCGCATACCTAATGGGGCTAGAGCACATGTTGCACATGTGCCAAGAAAAACCTTTCATGCCGCATCGACCCGACAAAGCCGTTGAAGGGGACTTGTTCTGGTGGATTGAACGTTTAAAGAATGGGGACACCTCCATTCCCATTCTTCCACCACTCTCTTTCACTGACATCTCTGCCTATTCCAATGCCAGTTCTAGTGTTGGAATCGCTATTGTCATTGGCGACCACTGGCAAGCCTGGTCACTACACCCCGAATGGCGCACAATGCGAGGATCCAACCGTGACATTGGATGGGCCGAAGCAGTCAGTTTCGAACTCCTGGTCTGCACCATCGACACAACCTGACCCCTCACTCCCTACATTATTGCATATGGGGACAATTCTGGTGTCATCAAGGGATGGTGGAATGGTAGGCATCGCAATGCGGACACCAACCATATCTTCCAGCGCATTCACAATTTCATCTCTCAAGCAGCTCACATTTGCCACATCTATTCCCACTACGTTTCCAGTGCACGGAACCCTGCAGACAAACCATCCAGAGGAATCTTCTCCTTCCGCCGTTTCCTCATTCTGCGCTTTAGCCTACCTCCCCAGCTCAAGCCATTCCTTACAGACGTCGAAGACCTCCCTCATGAGCGCATCCCCACAACCTTTGCCCATGCTCTCCTCCCTCAGAGCCATAGCAGTTCCCCTCTCCCTCTCCCCAACACTCACGAGGAAGATGAATTCATCTATCGCGAGCTCTTCTGCTAGCAAGTACCTCGCGGGTCCCCACTTTGACATCCCACTTCCACACATCATGTCCAAACCATGCGCGAGTCTCACCCTCACCCTCAGCGCTCCCCAACCCTGCCCATACCATCCCGACCTCACACCACTCCCCTTGCTCCTGCAATCTCACTGCCAGGCCAAAGATCGCCTTCACCTCTGGCTGCTAAAACCCCCCGCTCCGCAGGATGCAAACATCGTGAACACACAGGCTATCATTTCAGAAGACAAGCTCAATCACGTACTGAATGTCATTGCTGCCTCCTGGATGACAAGCACAAAGAAGACATATGGAGCCGGGCTTCTTGTCTTCCATGTTTTCTGTGACCTAAACTGGATCCCAGACACTTCGCGCTGCCCTACCATGCAACCCCTCCTCTCATGCTTCCTCGCCAGCTGTGCAGGCACCTACTCAGGATCCACCCTCTCCAACTTCATAACAGGCATTCAAGCATGGCATCTTCTGCACAGTCACCTATGGCTCATCAACAGTGGGGAAACACACCTTCTGCTCGTCAGTGCGGCAAAATTGGCACCTTCATCCGCCAAGTGGCTGAAGCACATCCTATTCGAGTGAGATATCCTTCTCCTCTTCCTCACTTACATGGACCTTCATCACCCACACGACGCCACCATTTATGCATGCATCATCACAACCTTCTACACAGTCTCCCACCTTGGTGAATTCACCATCCCCACTCTCAAGAAATTCAACCCAGCATCACACATCACCGCATCACACATCTCGCGCACCAAAGATCACAACAATCTAGACGTCTTGGTCTTCAGACTGCCAGTCACCAAGTGTGTGCCAGCTGGTGAGGACATGCATTGTGCCCCACTAATGCATTTGACCAATCCCAGTGCCTGGCTAGACAACCACCTAAAGATCAACAACCCGGGACCAAATGACCATCTCTTTGCCTGGCGTCATGAGCATGGTCTGCGCCCGCTGACAAAAAAGAAGGTAATGAGCCGCATAAGAGGATTAGTCCAAACCTTCAGCCTACCTGACCTCAAGAGTCATAGCCTGCACATTGGTGGCATGCTCCACTACCTCCTCCAAGGCATACCCTTCGACGTTGTAAAAACAATGGGCTGTTGGTCCAGAGAATCATTTACACTATACCTCAGGTGGTACATGCTCATACTTGCTCCATATCTACATGAATAACCAGGCATGGTGAACCACCTTAATCGCATCACCATGCCACTGATTCGCTAAAGTAAGCCCACTCCTAATCCTTGGGTGAAGCTTCACTGCATGTGTCACAGGCTCCTTCAAGCTGGGTTCACAGCTCGCTCCAAGGCTTAGGCAGTGCCTCAGACCGGAAAGCCCTCCGGGTTTTCGCCCATACCACTTTAGCTAGCACTTCTCCTAATCATCCATTCATGTAACTACCTGTTTCACACTCATTATTATATATAAGAATATATGGGTGTTCTGGATGCCCGATGTGATGCATGCTAGCAGGTGAATTATACATGGTAGAACTGGGCATCCAGGATGCCCACAATGTGACATAATGGTGTCTAACTCATGGATGAATGTCACAGCATGGGTGGCCAAGACGCCCACACTGCAATGTATTGGTGTCTACCTTATAGATGTCACAGCATGGGCGGCCAGGATGCCCACACTGCAATACTCATGCCTAACTCACTTGTGTCATAGCACAGGTGTCCTAGATGCCTATTCTGCATGCTCGCCTCACTTCATCACTCACCTCTTTTGTGACCCGAGTACCCCTCTCTTCATCCAATTCGACCATGAAACTACCCCATTTTATAGCCACACTTCAGTGACTTTGCATCTCTTTCTTCTTGCAGTGACTCAAGACGCAATTTTTGGACACCCACACTACGTGGACACATCTAACTCATATATCTTAGAGCATGGGCGGCCAGGACTCCATTCTGGACATGCTGCCCTGTGATGGCTCATGATGGGAAAAATGGTCATATTGTAGCTTGGGTGGCCAAAATGCCCACATCATGAGTATGCACAATCTACATCATCTTTCTGATCACCAATATTTACCAGCATGTCAAGTGGTGATTGAGTCCACGTCACTTTCAGGTGTTCGCATGTATTCATCACTAGGCGTCCAAGATGCCTGTATATTGTATAGATGGATGAAAATTTACATTGGTATGTAATATAAAGTACTCCATGTCACCCACCTAAAGGGTGAAAATAGTGGTTACTCACGTTGAGTGAAGGTACTCACCATGATGAGCGAGGAAAGAATGAATGCTCATTCCTGAATCAATTCTGATTCCTGATGTAGTGTAGTCAAGTTATCAAGTGACTTTGAAAAGTCTTGTGAATTGTGATATGATGAAAATGAGGGTGCTTACTTATGTGGTTGTCAAGTTCCCTTCTGCAGTTTTGTGAGTCGTGATGCAGTCGAAACGACTGCAACCTCGTTCGTGATGGTTCAGTTACCCTAAAATGACTTGTAAACCATAACATGGTTGACATGAATGTGCTTATCTACGGTGGTGATGATCCATTTTCGGTTAGTTGAAAGAGAAAAGGAAAATGTTTTACTCGTTGGGTTAAGATCAAATGAGGCAGCCATGAAATAGATGGACCTTAGTCAATTGTGAGTGAATGTGCGAAGAGAGTGAATCATTATCAATATTAGGAAGGAGTTGAGGTGATAACCTATAAATTACAGTTTGATCACTCTTTGCATTTCACATTCGCAAACCCAAAATGCAGCGTACCAAAGAAAAGACCACCACAATGCATGTGTCTGCTGATGCTTCCCTCACATTTGGACCAGCGACAAATCCCATCGTATCACTACTGTCATCGACTCCTTGGGTTTCATTCCTGCCACCCGCTGTAATGTGGAACATGGTGCCCTCTCTGACATCATCTCGCTCTGCACCACCTATACTCCAGGATGTTGACATGGCGTCTACGACCTCCTCTGGCTCCAATCCTATCAGCAATGGAGCTGCCTCCCCAGTTGAAGAATCTATGGATGTTGACGATCCCATGGCTATGGATATCAACCAACTAGTATTGCGTATTCGCTCGATCTATACACCTTCTATATCAAAAGAGAGTTTAAATGTAACATGTCGCTCGATGTGATGAGCTGTCGATAAAGCATTCAGACCTCGAAGGTATGCTTGTCGCAGAATGCTCGGTCCATTCTTAGTCAGCGAGGCGCAGTCACAACCCCAATCAATAGCCAATGAATCCAAAAGGTTAGTAATCTACTTGCAGCATGATATTCTATAGCAGCTTTTGCCACCGCCCTTCTTTAACTTGCCACCAGCTTAACGATTGCACATGTTCTATAAACATAATGGATGAGAGTCAATATCCATTTATGACCAATGTTTACTCACGACATCAGGAATTGCATGAATAACTATCTTGTGTGAATTATTCTCGTCCTTTAGGAGATTGTAGAAATACCAGGTCGTCAAGACCCCAGGTACTAGCATGTTCACTCTCCCACTTTTGTTTTCCTTTGGTGAGATGGTCCCACCAGTGGAACTCTTCCTGGACTGGAGAAGGTGAGACTAGGCAGATGGAACACTGGTACTTGCAGTTGACCCTCAGTTGTTCTGCCTTAACTCGAGCGAGCATCTGTTCTGTAGAATGTACTCAGTCAACATGGTAGTCGAGACTGTCTATGATCATACCCTGTAGAATGAACTACAGGGTATATATAAGTACAATGGTAATGAAGAATAGACAGTGCTCTCACCTCAGTTGACATCTTCTTAAAATCTTCTTAAAAGTTAATGGGCAAAGAAGGAGTTGTAATTTTCACCCAATGCTTATTTCGTCTATTTCGTCTATTTTGCTAATTTTACTCTTTTTGCTTCAGAGCACTTATTTCGCTTATTTCGGCTATTGCTCAAAACCACATGGCATTTTCAAACTCAACCCTCCCCAGGGCATGGCAGACGTGCGACAGCACTGCCACCACCACCACCACCACGATGACAATGAAACATGTCGACGCTGCCACGCTACCAAGCCAGCGAGGACACGACGACAACGATGCAGCGTCCCGGCAACCACGATAGGGACAACAACGACAGCAATGACTGTCGACTATGTGTGTGCCACAGCAATGGCAATGGCAGCGATGACGATGACATGGCATTCCAGCGACCACAACTGGATGACAATGACCACATCCCCTTCCCTCTCGCTCTAGCACTCGGCCCACCTGCACCTGCAT
>JBBPMR010000515.1:0-19468 GCA_038090415.1 Rossbeevera mucosa | reverse complement strand
AGAGGTGGAGAGACAAAGTCACTCTGCTGGTGGGCCAACACTGTTTAAATACATTGCCTTGTCAGACATCTACCATTCTGAGGACTGGGCGGATAACACTAACACTGCATGTCGTGGTAGGTCCTTGCAATCAGCCTAATACAGTACTAGCACAGTTCCATCAGAGTCGGCACGAACGCCACGGAAGTTCATCCCTTGGACGCACCTCCTCCCGCCCACAATACGACCTCGCCATCACTGAATATACGAACGCGCTCCCCGACGCCGCTCATTTCGAATGGGACCATCTGAAGAACCTATGAATGAATTGTGAGTAGTCTACGCACGAAAAGATAGGGGCAACCACTACGTACAGGCTGTACATACTAGCCCGCAACTTGGGTTCAACTCAGCCTCTGACTGTGACAGTTGAATATACAGCATCATTGGCATAGGTGTAGTGTCTAAAAATGGCCGGCAGGACGGCCCGAGTGGATATGGATATGTCCAGCTCATACAAAGTTGCAGAGGGACAGCCTCAAAGGGACCTTGGCATAGTTAGTTTGAAATAGGACAGAAGCCGATGCTTCGAATATGAGTCAAAGAGCACGAAGCCTAACACCGCATGAGCCATTCAGGACCTTTTCTTGACAGATGCGCGCTAGGGACATCTGCGCGCTAGGGATGACTTGGAGGTCATTGCTGTATCATGGCTGTATGTATGGATAAACCGGTCCGAGGTTCATTGGTTATCATGATGGCGTGGGGTAAGAGTAGTCCGGTGATCTGGCTCCGAGTCGCGGAACTCAAACTAGGACCTCCTAGCTAAATAGACGAAAGCCTGACTAGGCCTGTGAGACTTCCTGTCTGACAACATGAATGAACTATGGGACTCGCATGATTTCCGTGTAGTAGGATGGACGATGATCGATGATCGATGACGGTACTTACAAGCTCGACTTCAACTGTCGAATGAAAATGATGGTGTAACAATAATGTAAGCAGCATATTAAAAATGATCTTCCCATTAGTCCTACTAAAAGTATACTGCTTCAACTCTAATAAGAGTTCAGCTCACGACCCATCAGTCTCAGTACAAGACGACGTCATGAGACACCGCAACCCATCCACGTGTACCCCCCGTCGTTGCACCAACTCCACGCTCGTCATCGTCGTTCTCAACTCCAGCTCCATCTATAAAAACACACATCGGTAAATCATCGAGGGGAAGCCAAAAACACGTACCTGCAACAACTTATCCGGCTGCCACATCCTCGTCGGCAAATTCTCCAACGCGACATATACAGCTGAGATCGACTCGCACTGTATCAGCTCCTGTTCGTTCCCCTTCAAGATCGCGAGTGCGATTCGAAACAGGACACCCAGCCCGTCCACGAGAAAGACGTCCCACACCCGAAAGAGGGTCTAAGAAGGGCCTGAACATGCCGAACACATACGCATGAGCATCGACGCGGCTTACCTCGATCGGCAGACAATCCGTAAATAACGACAGGAACCACGAAAAACAGATCGCAGCGAGGTCCACGCCTAGCTCGACCAAGTGCGCGTGCAACCGCGGCAACATCTCCTGCACATAGTCTAGCAACACCAACGGGCACGCGCGCGAAGGTAACAACGACGGCGAGAAAAAGTCATCCGGCAAGATTCGCTCGATGATCGCCGACAGGACCCAGAACGCCTCTTCCTCGTCCGCATGTACGAGCAACAGCGTCGACGTGACAAGGTTCATACCTTGGCAATAGCCTACCCCGGGATTGCGTCTGAAAAACAGTGAGAACGACCCACCCAAACGGTAAAAAAAAAGAGACAGTGAAGCGCTGACCGACTGTACGCCATCAACACCCGACGAAGCTTATGCACCCCGACCCCATCCCCCCCAAAGAAAATATTCAACGGCATCGTCCGCCCAATATCCTTGTCAATCTCGTTCCTCACCAACGCATGATGCCCACCCACGTCCTCCTTGCCATCCGCCTCGGCCTGCACTAACAAATCCCTAAACAACCCCGGTTCGCGCATCTCCAACCCCCCACTACACTCCAGCCACACCTTGGACCGATACACCAACGGAATACCCCCACGGACCAATCTATCAAACTGCGCCCGCTCGTCGCGATTTGAAGACAGTCCGAGCTGCGCAAAACCAATCAAGCCCTCGGTATGCGCCAGCTCTTCCTCCTCATCCATCGTCCCTAGCCCTTGGAACCCTGTCGCAGTCGTCGTCATCGCGGAGAGTACCTTTGCACCACCCATCCTAGCGACCCGGTTCCGCTGTCTGACGAAAGCGTCCCACTCTTTCCTGGCAGACATCTGTCGCCCATCGTGGATCTTGGTCAGGTCGTCCAACAACACCCGGATCGTGTTCGCGCACACGTGGCGTGGCGTGCTCGCGGTCACCACCAGAACAGACCCAGGGCTTCGATTCACCGGCAGCGACACAGGATCTGGCAAAGAGACCAACGTCGTCGACCGCCCGCGCTGCTTGGTCCGCGAAGAAGACCGTCCGTCCTCAGGGGACGTCGTCGACTGGCCACCGCTTCCGCTCGTCCCCTCCGGCGTACCATCTCCTTTATCGCCGCTGTCAGGAAACACACCCCAGCCATCACACTCGCAAGGCCCCTTGATCACCCGAACCACATCCTTGCCCACCCCCGCTTCCTCATCAGACCAGGAATTACTCTCCTTCCGATCAGCGATCTTGACGCCCGTCAGACACGCAGGAGCCGTACTCCCACACTCTTTCGCCCGCGTCAACAATAGCACGTCGTACTGCGCCACGTCGTAGACGAACCCATATCGGTCCGTCATCAACGGTTGCTTCCGGCTCTCATCCTCGTCGTGATAAAGGCTCATCCGCGACGTCGCGTTACTCGGAAGCGGAATCGAAAATTGGAAATCGGGCGCCGTCAGTGGCTTGTATTTGCGCGAGAGGTAGTGTGTAGGCGGTTTGGACGTCGCTGGGATAATCGATTCGAGCGGGACAGAGCCCGGTTTATTTGCCCCAGTCGGAGCCAGATTGGAGGAGCTTGAGTTGGCCACGGCGGCGGCGTCCGAGTTATTAGACCGTGTACCGCCCTCGAGCCCCCCAGTCGTTTTTCTCTGCGGCGGCTGAGGCATGAACGCATTCAATATCGGTGCCGTCAGAGAAGCCGTGATGAGCCCGCCCGTCCTCGATCGTGACTTGCGCAAGACCTGCTGACCCTGGGTGTTCAACGCGCGTGACAGAAACTCGGTCGCCGCGGCGCCCTCGACGGGGCTTAGAGTGCCCCGTGCAACGACCTGGTGCTGTCCATGCCCATGCCCCACATCCACTCCCGCCGGCCCCACCCGCACATCCTTGCGTTCTCCCCTCCGTTCCGCCCTCGCCTTTAGCGGCTCGCGAAAGACGACGTGTTCATCACATGCGTTCTGCACGAGCTCGAGCGCCAGTCGGCGGACGAGTGGCCCAGCGTCACGACCCTGGTCGACGAGAATACTACCAGGGTCCGAGGTCATGACACGCGTCGCGTGTGCGATCGCACGCAACGACGCGCCCTGTGGTGCACGTTTCTCGTCTACGAGGGACGGGGATTGCATCGTCGATGTCTCCGTTTTTGGCTCCGAGGAAGGATCGGACGATGTGGCCAGCTGTGGCGCAGAAGGAGCTGGAAAGAGTACCACCGCGTTCGCGAGGACTGGGGAGGACGTCACTGACGGGAGACGTCCGTCCTGCGTAGGCTGCACCGGCAAGGTGCTCGGTAGCGTCTTGGTCGCCTTGCGCGGTTTAGCAGGTCCCATGGCGGATGTAGCGGGATTCAAGAGGGATATACCGAGGGATTCGAACACACTCTTGGTTTGCTTGCGCCGTCCTCCTCCGCGTTGAGAAGCACCATCAAGGACTTCAGGATTAGGGTTGGGATGGGGGGACGAAACAATATCTTTGCTCGCCGCTTCCTCTTTGATAGGCAGAACACGTGTATGCTTCGGCTTGCCTCTATTGAGCCAGGTGCCCATCCACTCGCCGATAGAGGCTCTATCCTGTCTTGGTATATTTACATGGGCCTCCTGGATATCCTCTACGAGAGTGTCGCCGTGTGATGATTGATCCGGAACCTCCTTTATGGGGGGCGCATCGTTGGTATCCTGTGACTCTGCCCGGACCGTATTGTTTGATGTCGAGGAAGCGACGGCCTCGTTTTGTCCTAGCGGCACCTGATCCTCCATCGCTTCCGTGAGATACGTTTTCAGCGACTGTATACGAATAAATGAATGGACATCCTGATGATTGCACACACACCGCAAGACTCCCCCGACGCTCCACCCGGCGTCTTTCGACTTCCTCACGACCCTCCTCCCTGTCGTCGTCGTCATCCACAAAGACGCTCTGCAACACGCGCCTTGCCACCTCCCGCTCCGACGGCATCATCTCCTGCAACAGCTCCTCCGCACGCACCCGCCGCTTCTCCTCCAGGGCTCTCCTGCTCTCCTCGAGCTCGACCCGCGCACGCGACAACTGATGGAACGCGGACGAGAGCACGCGCAGGGCGGTGTGATACGGGTGCGCGGGGTGCGGATCTGTATCCGAGGGCGACTCGACTGTGCTGAGGTGTGCGATCGCGGTCTGGATCGCTTCGTCCGAGTAGGTGTGCCAGTGGTGTGCGAGCACCTGGATATCCGCAGACGAGGGCTGCCATCGGGGGCGCGCGGTGCCGGTGAGCGGTGCGGTCGGGCTGGGTGGCGGTAGCGGGATTATGTAGGTTGGGTCGCTATGGTAGGAATGGGAGACGACGAAGCGAGGGGGCGGTGGTGGCTGCGACTGGGGAGATCGCTGGAGGGACGCGGTGGAGGGCGGACGAGGGAGTCTCGTGTGGGTGTGTGTGTGCTCGCCGTTCGAGTCTGATTTCCCGAATCCGCGCACGCTGCCGTCCCAGTTCGGCCGTACGGGGTGTCCGCGTGCGGTTGAAGGATCGGTATCTGGTCCTAGCTTGTCGAGCTGGGCTTTGAGCGTGGAATAAGTGTTTTGTGGCGGGTCCTGGGTGGGTAGACGAGGTCGACGTCCGCGCGAGCTTGAGGGAAGTTCTTCGGATGGCAAGAGCGGGTGAAGATGTACGGGGGTCGGAGCCTGCACCGAAGGCGTCGAAGCCATCGAAGCTCTAGTTGAGAAAAGGGTAAGTAGACCGTGTGAGTCGCACTAGAAATGGGTTGGTTCAGCACGTCGACGTCGTCGAAACCAGAGACGTCTCGTCAAGACAGGAAACAGTGCTGGGATAGCAGGGACATCTACTTTGCCTGCCTCGACCGCGCTGGTGTCCTCGAAGCCGGCAAGGAGGGGGACGCGTGCGCACAAGAAAAGTCAAAGTACGAGACTAATTGCGCTAAAAGCTGGGCAAGTCCTCGTCTTCTCTTCCTTTTTCTTTCTTGCAGATCTCTTTCAATGTAGATTGAATATTTCAACAAACGTCGGATATTGGCCGAGCAGCAAAAAGATCTACTGGTGCAGTCCAAATTGCAGGCTCAAGCAGCCAAGTAGTAAAACGGTGTCGTTGCATGTACTCCACTCATTCAATGTAATTCTTGAGGTTGCCATGGAAGAACTCAATGGGGCGCTACGGCAACCATTCATGCATTATACAGATACGCCCATATCTGGAGCATCTTTTGATGCCAGTGACGAACAGCTTCGAATTCCTGCCATTCATCAGCCAACTCGACAACCCAGCTATGCGTCCTCAACCACGTGGGTATAGGTTTATTGCCCTATTCCATCGTTCGATGCAACTCGGTGTCCGATGGTGGTCGTCTATTTTTAACAGCTCCACGGGTTCGCATGCATCGCTCCTCTACTCCACTGAGATGTGGACTTTGCGCCCTATCAACTCACAATAGCGTCGCCAAGCCCAACATGGTGCCTAAAACACAAGTTCAAGACGACGAATGGACGGTTTAAGATTTACCTGAACCTCCCATCAGCAAGAGGCTTAGTCAGTGACGAATGTTATCACCACATGTATCCTCGGATCGGCCTGTTCGTCCTCGGGATGAGTCAGCTCGAGGGGACGTGACAAAAGTGCCGGTATTTCCGTGGGACACCAGGCATATCATTATCGAAGCGGCTCAAGCTAATTCGGGGTCACGAGCATGTGGATCGGCCGAACAGTCTTTGTCGACTCCTCCCTCGTTGCCAGCGCTGAGGGGTGGACGGCCATCTACGCGGAAGATCGCTGGACGTTCACATGAACGGATATTCCGCGTGTGGTATGCGGGGTCTTTCAATTATAGCCCCAAATTTTTTCGCGATGCACCGACCATGATGTGATTTATCCGAGAGTCGCGTGAGCGTGATCCACGAGTTGGTATTTATATCTTGCCGGGATATCTTTCTTTCTTATGGACGAACCGGGAGCCAGAGAAAAGCTCGGGCATAGCACCACCACTGCCCTTCTTTTCCGTTCGCAAGGTCATTCATTTCGCTCGAGCGCTGCCTGAAATTCCCGGGTTGGGAGGGGAGGGAAAAGCTAACGATATTAGTTTTAGATCGACGTCCTCACGACGGAAACAAAAAAAGGTCAAGGCGGGTGGTACATATAGTCGCGCGATAGGACCCCGTTCCCGCTCTTCCTCCTGCATCCCCCCCCAAGTATGTCTTGGTTAAAGGGCAAAGACTGGACGACGGGCGTCGAGTACTCGAGCTTGTTCCATTCGGGCTTGTGGGCCATCTCGCAGGGATCGCGTGCCCGTCCTGGGCGGGCATGTTCGATCGGATCGAGTTCGCGGCGAGAGAAGGAACCGAAGGCAAAGAAAAGACGCCGACCGAGTCTCCCTGGGCTGGTGACGGACTCGAGTCTTGCACCTCCGCCCCGTCCTGCGAGACCGGCGTCTGTTGCGGTGACTAATGAAACCAAGTGAGTGTGTACGAGGAAGGATAGGACGGTGCTGATATGGTGGAATAGAAAGACAATAAAGGAGGACTGGGCGTGGATGTTGGAAGAGTCTAGTCCTGAGCTGAAGGCGTACGATGTTGTACTAGAAGAGGAGACGGACTGGCGACAGTTCCACGTCGATTGGTTGCTATGATAATTAGATAATACACGCCAACGATGCCTGCAAAGTACTCGCACGTCAAGAAACGCCCGGCGCACAAGAAAAAGCAGCGTCATGGACAGCAAACAGCGACGATTCCAGCGGGAATATCCAACGCGATGACCGCCGTCTCCCAGCTCGAACGCGCCATCGCTCGCATATTCCTTCTCCGTTTCGAACAGGACATCGCCCGACTCTTCTCCACTCACGTCTACTGCGTCGCACTCATTTATCTCCCCACATTCCTCATGCGCTGCATCTCCGTCGCAGGTCCCGGTTGGGTCGCTTACAATGCAGACAGCGACGACGTCAAGGACTTCTTCCGCTCCGTACTCAGCATGGAACTCCGGCAGTCCGGCGAACGCGTCGCCACAAAGAGCGTCCTCTGGTCTTACACGGCCCTCAGAGACTTTGTACGTTCTCTCTCCCTTTTCATTCCCGTCCTCACGCCCTCCAAGGCCCTCTCCAACAACGTCCCCGTCTGTCGCAACCGCGGTCTCCACTCCCTGCGTCTCCTCCCCCACTACGACGCCCTCAAGGCCCACCTCGACGTCCTCCAAGCATTGCCACACCCCACATTCGCAAAACCACCCCATCTCGGCACATTGGCAGAAGGTCTCGAGGCCCTCGAAGAAGCCTGCGAACTCAAGTTTGGCGAAAAGTCTCTCTTGCGCACCACTCCCCCGCCGGGCTGGGATCACCACTGGCAACTCAAGATCCGTATCGGCTACGAGCGTCTCTCTCAGACACTCTGGCGGGTCGCACGCGAGTTCGACGTCAGCGGATACGGCAACGTCCTCCGCGAGAAGCTTAC
Organism: Rossbeevera mucosa; assembly: GCA_038090415.1. NCBI lineage: Eukaryota > Fungi > Basidiomycota > Agaricomycetes > Boletales > Boletaceae > Rossbeevera > Rossbeevera mucosa. The sequence goes on along the minus strand of JBBPMR010000515.1, from coordinate 11,595 downwards.
CACAAAATGGTGCGACTGCGGTTGTTCGACAGATCATTTGGGTGAGGTCTGTGAGAAAACAGTCAGCGAAGACGAGGAGAACAGCGGGGTCCGTTCAGGGAAGCAGAGGGAGTGGGATGGTCGAGGTGCGTTCCATCCCTTCCTTTCTCTTCCTTCCTAATGTGCATATAGGGAGCGGCGTCCACGGATGGGAGACCGTAGAGGAAGAAGACGTCTGGGATCTCGATCTCGACTTTACCGGAAACGAATCCGAGGAGGAGGCAAATCCAGGATCCACAGAACCCGAGATGACCATCGCCCAGATCATGGAGGTGCGCTATCTCAGAGCCGAAAAGGAAAAAGAACTGGTACGTCTCTTTTCTTTCAGATCCTCCCTGCCCTCCTAATTCACTCGTGGAGGGAAACGCTGCTTTTCGGCGCGGTGATTACGACGTCGCCGTCCACCACTACCAAATGGCTCACACGGTGGAACCCGAAATGCCTCATTACCAGCTTAATATCGCAGCTGCATACCTCAAGCTTTCTAAGTAGGTGGCCTCGCTCCTTCCTTTTCTTTCTCTTCCTACCAAGCTTGCAGATGGATCGAAGCCGAGAGCGCGTGCTCGAAAGCCCTCAGCCAACACCGGAGCATCAAGGGCTACTATCGCCGAGCCAAAGCGCGGCGGATGATGGGACGTACGGACGAGGCCATTAAAGGTATCGTCTCTGAGGCTCCCCTTTCACAGCTACCCACCCACGCACCTATCTAGATCTCCGCGCGGCACTGAGGATACAGCCATCGAACACAGAGGCGCTCGAGGAGATGGTTTCCCTACTGCCACCGGCCTCACAGCCAACTCCGCCGCCCCCAAGTCTGTCCTCATACCCGTACCCGCACCCGGAAGAAGAGGCCACGTCTTCCTCTGTCGGCGGAACGTCCTCCAGCACGCCTCACGTGGGAGATGTCATATACTCGAACACCACCACTAGCAATGCGTACCCCCAAGTCCCGAAACCCAAAGCCCAAAAGCAACTTCCGTTCGCGCGAACCAAGGCGGACGACAGAAGGCTCAAGATCATGCTCATTCCGGTCGTGTTCGAGGTGCCCGAGTACAAATATGGTGCAGGTGCGACACGCAAATCAAAGCGGGCACAGAGGCTCGGCAAGGACTCTACGTCGACGAGCAAGACCAAGACCAAGACGGAGTCGTTTGTCTATCCGAGTTGGGAAAAGTACACAGTCAAGCAGGTGGGGTGATGAGTCAGTGTCGTGCTCGTGTACTGTCTATGTAGGATGCAGTGCTTGCTATTGCTTGCCTATTGTATGTTTTTTGGCCTCGTATCGAATTACACGCATATAATTGCCGTCCTCCCTCCAAACGTCCGTGCGCTAACTCTCAGATCGCTCTAGGGACAAAAATGCGTTCCAAAGGAAACCAGAACAGTGAGTTTAAAGACGGACAAAAGTCACGTCATTCTCGTCTACACCTGTATATCATCCTCCTCCCTCTCCGGGCCGCCGTCCGCAAAAACGATCGACGAACGGACCACCCCGTGGCTAGTAGATAAATTCGTTAAGCCGAAACCCGTGTCGATCCCGTTCCCTCTTGCGCCGTAAACCGTATGATGCGCATACATCTCCCGAATGTGCAACACGAGTCGTGGGGTAAGCGTGCATATAGGTATATCTTCCAGAAGATTCCGAGGTACCCATTCCCCCGGACCCACCCCCGAAGGTCTTCCAAAGTTGAATAAAGTGTTGGTGAGATTCCATATCAGGATGCTGAGGCAGTCAAACATACATGTCAGCCATCCATATTACAGAAGGAGAGGACATACACAGAAAAGTAAGCCATGCCCTGCATGATCAGCAAGTTGATAAACGGGCCTAGTCGCCACTGTTTCGTGACTCTGTACATCTCAACCGAGCTCATCACAAACTGGATGACCACCAGCGTGAACATGACACCTGAGTACACGAGTTGAGAGAGGTTAACCGCTTTGTTCCAGTTTGTGTATTGGTCGCCAAACGTGCAGAAAGTGAGATCAGAGCGCTGGGAGATAACTACGTGAAGCCACCTCAGTATGTTGCACGACAAAGTGGCTTTAACTTGTACATACCTACGAGATTCGTTGACTTGGAAATCATAATGCTTCCGATTAATGACGGAATGATTTCACCGACGTAAGTAACGAGGAGTATACTGAGGATAATCTTTGATCGATTATACATCGCCCAAATGCGTAGGATCATCACAGCTGCAATCAATACGAATCACTGCTTTGTCGTTCGGGTGCATAGCATCATGAATACTCACAATCGGCAGCGCAAATATACAGAAAAAGTACCCATTGACTGATGATCGCGAGCACCCAACCTCGCAATCATCTCTCAATCCAGCATACATGCGAAACAACAAGAAATACTCACAACTGTTCATTCAAGGCACAATGGGTGAACGAAGATTCAGACACGCAGTCAAGGGGGACACTCACAGCTGCAGGTCACTACGAGTCAGTGGCCCGTGAAGAGAGAAAGGAAGCAATTCTCACTTCGTTAGGACCGGGCCCGGGTAGAAAGGAGTTCCAGTCTTTTACTTGGATGTACGGGTTAGTCATTCCCGACGCAACATACATTTGAGCGCCCTGGACATACATAAGGGATGGATTCTGATGAAGCAGAGATAATTAGTATTGGATAGACGACATGAAAATGACTCTGAATGCACATAAAGCCGCAGAGCCCGAGATATCGAATCTGAACAACGATTTAGCACTCAGTTATCACGGCGATAGCCACCAAGGGTTTACACGTACAATAATGAAGAGCATGGACACCGGGGTCCAAGGTTTGTCCTATAATTACAGTCTCATGAAATATTACCATCTTAAAAACGATGTTATCAAACCCATATGTATTCAATCTGTCCAAGTCGGTCAGAGTGATTTTTTGTGCATAATGACGTACAATACCTCACTCGAAAACGTGAGGACTGGAAATATAAAGTCAGAACAAACATTGGACGTGTGGAAGAAGGATTTACTATAATCATACGCGATGGCAGTGATGATCACAACTGCAACTCTTCAGAAACTCGTCGAGTTCGGATAAGAATGGGCGCACCGGAAGTATAATTATTGTTCTGAAGGTTGGTTTGCAGGGCAGAATCCATTGTGCGCACTGGGAGAAAAACAATGGGTGAGGTTCAGAGAGGCCGGGGTTCTACATCCAACTGCTACCCTCTGTTCTATTATACATAAAAATCAGGTTCAAGCTAATGAGGAGCTAGCGCTGATACATTAAGGGCCGGAATCCGAGAGTCCGCTGTAACGGATCATGTGGCCGTCCTCTGTATGATGTGTTACGTATATTCAGGGATTGCCGCACGACACTACTTTGAACATGCTTTGGACTGCGCTATGTGCACATGAGGAAGAAGGAGGTGTATTGTATGAGGAGTAACTACGTACAATGTGATGTAGTGAAATAGATGGTGGCGCATCTAAGGAGGGAGAAAGCAGCGAGGTGCGTAGCACCTTCCGGTCCGGAATGGCCTGCTGGGGCACAAGCTGCGAGGGTGGGTGGGACCGCCTCGCATTGCTGGACGTCGTGGTTGATGCTTCTTTGCATTCTTGGGACCCAGTGGACGAGAATTGCGAGGTGATAAGTCTGGTGATGATAAGTCTCTAGATTCTGCCAACCTGCATTTCTGTATCGCTAGAAAGACACCCTCCATCAACTTCAGGGTATTCCTGTGATTGGGCTGATGAATAGAGGGTCCGTAACAACCACCAGTAGCCCTGATATGGAGACAAATACAAGGGCCTACCGTAATGCATCACTGCGGGCCATGAATCCTGTATAGCAAGATTCCAAGCCCTTGATTCCGCAGATGAGTTCATTGTATTGATGGCGCTACCAAGATGTGGTGTGACAATCACACAGTTAACGTTTCCACATGGCCGCACTCTTCGAGTGTTCAAGTGAGCTGATCGATTTTACTGCCCGTAATGATTCTTAGTACTTGAACTTTTGTGCAGCTCCGGAACGTCACAGGCTAGCCCAAGCCCTGCCTACTATACCCAACGAAATCTATCTTTCCATAATCGAACTAATTGCACCATCCACTGGCACTGGAACCCTCTTTCCATCGCAGCTCAGGATTTTATCCAATCTCTCGCGCACTTGCAGGTTCTTCGCCAATATTTGCCTTCCACGCATATTCGAGTTTGTAGTGTTTTCTGTTTCCCACCATCATATTCATCCCGTACGGTACCCGGCATCGCTTGGATCTATCCTCTGCAAACAGATCGCCAAGGAGCAGCCTCTGGCACTTGCGCTTGCCTATTCAGTGAGGGGATGTCGCTTCCACTCATGTAGGGATGATCCATATGCGAGGGGCTGTATCGCTGCGACGTTGCTCATGAAGAACATCCGCAAACTCCAGTTTGAAAACTGTAACATTGATGGAGAGTACTGGGGGATGCTCGCGGCCCTACCGTCGCTCGATAATCTGGCATTCGATAACTGCCTCTTTCTGCAAAATCGAGCGCACACCGAGCCTAGGAAGGGTCTCAAGCTGAAATTGTCTTGCCTTAGGGTGATTGATTGTTTTAGTGGGCATCAGGAGATCATTGCCTCCATCGATATGGCATACTTGCGCAACCTTACCATAAATTTCTGGGCTATCGATCGAAAGGAGGATTGGCTGCGACAACCTGCCCTCACAGAGTTGCACCTCTATTCTTTCTCCCCCTTTGACATGGACCCTCCCTACACACCAGACCTGAATGTCGCCCTCATGAAGGCTCCGCGGTCTCTCAAGGTGCTGCGTTTCATGGTCGATGAGGCAGCTGCTTGCAATATGCCTGTAAATGTCTTGGAAAGCATGATGAATGATTCTACATGGAAGGATTTGTCTTCGCTTTGCGAGCTCAGGTTGCAAATGGTAGATGAAATGCCGGATTTGGTGGTAAGTCGGTTTGTGCCCATCACGATGTTCTATATTGTTTATGCGGTCACTTGACCATCTCCTAGGATTCTGGTATCGGTCTAATCGTAATTGGTTTGTAATTCCTCATGCTCATAGATCTACACTGAACGGGTCAGTTGTGTTCACTACTGACACCACAGAAAATTCGCCCGCGATGCAACGTATCCTTGACGGCAAGCTTGGCCCAATGTCTGTTCTGAGTAATCTAAGATATATTGAATATTTCGGGAATGCTTTCCGTTTAGTGGATGGGAAGTGGTCGCAGGATGTATTGTAGACTGTAGTTTAGTAGTGCATCGACGCATGTACATCTCGAGGCTCGAGGCTCGGGGCTAGTGTCCGTGTGGTCATGATGTGCGCTCGGTGACTCGGAGGCGCTGTGCGAGGAACAGTTGCTGTCCTTCGTTTCATCGGTTGATGTCCAGTGTTGTATGTGAATTTAAGACTTTCAATCACCAAGCACCGGCTGTGGGCAGAAATGGATCCCCTCCAATAAATCGGAACAGTAAAGTTGGCCAACGACTTTGAATTGGACGAAGTCACGCTATCCTCCTTTCCATCTGTATATCTTCGCCATCATGTTCCCAGTCCCTCTCTTTCCCTGCCACCCGCAAATGCCATCAACGAACGGCTCGTGTTGTGGCTAGACAATGTTGTCATGTCCCGTATCAATCCCATTCTCTCTTCCACCGTAAACTGTACTATGCTCATACATTTCCCGCATGTTCAAGATGAGTCGCGGGGCAAGCATGCATTTAGAAACATTTTGCACAACGCTTAGAGGTACCCCATTCCTTCGGACTCACTACCGAAAGACTCCCAAAGTCGAGTAAAGTCCCAAGGAGGTTCTATATCAACGCTGCGACAGAAATTCTACGCGTTAGTTCAGAGTATCCATGTTAGAGCGATGGAGTGGAACCAGAGCGTACGAAAAAAGAAGTAAGCCATGCCTTGCATAAACAGCCGACGAATAAATGGGCCGAGTCGCCACCACTGCTTCGTGACTCTGTATATCTCAACAGAGCTGATCACAAAATTGATGATCGCCAGCATGCACATCAAGCCTGCGTGCTTGAGTTGAGAGACGCTAATCGCTTTATTCCACCCAGAAGGTAGAATGCCCAACGAGCAGAACGAAAAATGCGAGGTCGGATGGACAATCACTGCGTGAAGTCGCATCATTAATGGCGGAACATCAGTCAGTGACACGACACTCAGAGTCATCGGCACCATTGTCTACATACATCGCTAGGCGTAAGATCATCACCACTACAATCAACATGATGAGTCAATGCTTTGTTATTCAGGTGAATGATATTATGAATGCTCACAGTCGGCGGCGTAAATAAACACGAGGGTTGCGCATATGGTGGTGACCTCGAGCCCCATACCTTAGATTTATCTCTCAACCCAGCAGACACAAAACGACAGGAAGGAATACTTACAACTGTTCATTAGAACGATGCATGAACAGAGTTCAATCAGATGATGCATAAGTAATAATAATGGACACTCACAACTTCAGGTGACCACCGAGTAAGTGAGTGGTCAGCAGCCTGCGTAATGGAGTCAGAAGGACGGGAGGAAAACCTGACTTTTTCAAGATCGTGTATAAAGCGGGAGGACCCCCCCTTCAACACGCAACCATTGAGAGTCCCGGACATGCATATGTAAGACATCATCCTGATGAACCAAGGGGGAATTAACATTGGACAAATGACACGAACGGCTCGAAGCCACATAATAGTTAGTAATCGTAATCCCGCTAAACCAGTTTCCTCCGCGATTCCAGGTAGGCGCTCTCCATCATGAAGATTCAGCGTACCTACACCCATAAAATATCCTCTAGCCCTCTGGAGAAAGGCAGCATTTACCCACAGACCAAACAAAGTAAATAACAGGTTGTCGTCCGCTGGGATTTACTTGCGGACCACCAGGACAGGTCCAGCTCTGTCCGGCTCAACAAGATGTTTCCCGAACGTTGAACCTAACATGACCACGTTCACCGGATGTACTGTACTACAACTACCTATGAAATAAGGCTGAGTTCCATGTTACATAATTGATGAATAAGAGGCCCACGAATTATCACAACAGAGACAAAATATTGCGAGGCAGAGGAGTCAGGACAACGACGCCATCGTCTGCTTGATTTCTCAATGATGATCTTCTCGAGGTTCAATGCAATCAGAACGGATCGGGCTTTAAAACTTGTGTTCCGTTCAACTTATTAACCTTGTTACCAAATTGTACAACTGAAATTACATTGAAATTATCTCATAAATACATACACTTCTACTAATCGGATTCTAGGTATCAACAGTTCGAACTTCGAATGGTATTTCATCTTGTATGACTTATACGTTCGCATCACGTCCGGCGCGTCCATCATTTCCACGCACCCTCTCCTCCTTTGGACGTGATTGATGCGTCTGGCCAAGGTACCACAACACTGCCCCTCTCATTTCGTCCAACCATTCCTTCACAACGCTGTCGTCAAACACATTACTGTCGTACAAGACGTACATGCTTAGCTGTCCTCGTAAACTCGCTGCACCGAGGTACAGCTCCGCTGGATGCATGTGCAGATAGAGCATGGTATAATCCATCGCGATTCTCGGGGTAGCATCAGAGGTAGACAACGGTGGGGGTGATGGTGATTGTGATTGTGATTGCGAGTGTGAAGGAGAGGCAACATAGCCAGCCCTGACTGGATGGGGTGCGGGTGAGTTGGGTGAGAGCGGGTGGGAGGAAGGTAAGGGATATTCAGATGGCAGTATCTGGTCGACCTAAGACAAGAATGATGAGGCGCTACCCAGAACACAACTATATGAACGCATACATTACCAAGGCTGGACCCTCCGTGAGCCCAGACCGCAGGCATATCCGTAACAGCTAAAACTTCGCCGTCCGAATTCTCATGTGCCTCGCCAATTGAATCGCGGGCAGCGTTGAAGCGTTCCATCCACTTCAAAGCACCAAGCCGTGTACGCTCTAGGCGCGCCAAACTCACCGCACGAACGATCTCGAAGAATAACGGATGCTTCAAGTATGTCGTCGCCTGCTTCTTGACGAGCCCGGAACGATGCAAGAACCGGTCGAAAGTTAGGAGCTCCGAGAATGGTGGTGCACCGTCCGCCGAGATACGTTCCGAGTCATGTTTAGGTAGCGTCATGAAGGGAAGCTGATAATAAAAAAAACTCAGGGACAATGTAAATTCGCCGCCGCCGCCATTGCCGATCCATGTCTTGTCGAGATAGGAACGCAGGTTGAGCGGAACTCCACTGATATGTGGTTGTCTCTTTCGATATTCCCATTCCTGCTGTGAAATCTCGCCGCGCAAGTACCGCCGATAAAGTACTCGGGTCATTGCCACCTGTGCGAGCGCGAGGTAGGCATTTCCGAACGTGATGCCGTGCAGGCGACAGTTTGCAATCACGACAGCACTTTGCTCGTGAGTGAGCGTGGTGGAAACGTGACCGGTTCGTGCGGCAACGTTCGGGGTCGAGCGGGTAATGCGACCTGGAAGAGTGTGTCCACCCTATGAAATACCGTTAACTTATGATCCTGTTATCTAGACGCGAGAAATGGTCATAATGAGACACCTACACTCACCTGCCTCTTGGACATTCTCAATTGGAATATCACGGCCGCGATTGCCCTCCGCCACCGTCGTCTGGCCGGACTAAGAGAGCGCAAATGTGCGGGCTCGAGCTCCGTCGAGGGAATTGCCATTGCCAGCCTCTCCTCTAGGGGTGCCTGAGAGAACCCCAAATCCGGCTCTCCACTCCTCGATAGCGTATCCAAGAAACTCCGCGCAAACGTGATGTTTGCCACCGCGTCCGTGATGCAATGGGCCATCAATGTTATCAAGTGAAGAGCATGCGTGTTGTCAGAGTTGGTTTCGCGGAAGACGTACAACTGCACGAGCAGGTTCTCAGAGAGCGGACGCGGGCCATTCAACATAGCAGTCGCTCGCCGCTGGGCTTCTTCCACATTGGCTACTTCCCCAAAGACGATTTCCCGCTCTCGAAGGACAGAGAGGTTGTGTTCGCGAACGACAAAGTGAGGCGTAGAGGTAAATCCTGTGTTGTTACCACCGGTACTTGCACAACCGTTACATCCTTCCGCGGTGTTGAGAAAGAGGGGGCCAGTCGCACTTTGCACGATGGCCCCAGCGAGTGGGAAACGCCTCTTAGTAGATAACCATGCGCTCGTGATGTTGGCTTGGGAGAATATATGATTATCTTGGGAACCGTTATGGAGACGGAGGCGAAAGTGCTGAAGGATATCTAGGCTGCCGTTGAAGAGGCCATCCCAGAGAAAACCAACTTCGGTCGCATCCAGAGGGCGTCTGAAAGTGCGCCCCTGGGTTGGATCGGCGTCGACCAAGGTCCAACCAGGCATGAATGGGGGGATTGAGAAAAAGGCTTGGGGTCATCTTTATGTAAAAGTATTCTCTCAGGGGGGCTGTGGGGTTCTGACAGTGAACGTTTGTCGGCAGGGGCCGCACATTGCTAGTATACAATTAGTCAGCCTTCTTGGTTTGTTGTCGTTGGGCTTCGAAGCCTTTGCACTGGCACTTGAAAGTAGTCCTTGCTCATGCCATGCTTGGTTTGGAGTTCAGGCGGCTCGGAGTGAAGCTTATCACAACCACATAAATGAAGAGGATTGGAGGATTCAGCTTGGTGAATGCCAGCCTACTACCCTTTCCTAGTCGTTTCCACTAGCCAAGCTAGATGAAGAAGCCATGTTCTTGGCAGATTCCAGTGGCTGAGCTTGCCAATGGGATCACTGAAATCAGCATTGAGGATGACATATGCAACATTGCCAGTTTGCCACCACATCAGGATTGAAGTGTGGTAAATAGTAGGAAGACAATCCAGGTTCATGTAGTTTTTTTACCAGCCTGACTCAGGCATTTAAAAGTTTATGTGGTCAGTTTTGCACATGCCAGTTATGGCTGATGCTCTTTAGAAACTCCTGCAGATTCTTGGTGTCTCTTCCATCATCCTGGAAGTGATAGTGATCTGCTCATATATTATGACTACATGCTGTAGATTGGTAGGCATGGTTGTGTATGGTTGTTGGTCTCATCATTGTTGCAAACTTGCTTCCTATGAAACCTAAGTTTACCCTAACCTGACCCTATGGTCTCCTGATCTGTAACTCTAATCCTTTCCTCATTCTACCAATATAGAGTGCATGCTTACCTCTTCATAGATTATTGTTATTGGCCTTGTTAGCGCCCATCACTGGCTCATAGCTCCTTGCTGACTAAGCACAGCACTGCCCCTGGTCTGGACCTCCTCTTCTGCTCTTCACCTTATCACGGTCCAGCCTGCTTCCTACAAAACCTAGGTTTACCCTAACCCTACCCTATGGTCTCCTGATCTGTAACCCTAATCCTTTCCTCATTCTATCGGTCCAGACCAAGGGCAGTGCTGTGCTTAGTCAGCAAGGGGCTAGACTACGCCGATGACGACGACACGCACACACTACACGCTTGGTGCTCCCTCACACAAACTGTGCACACATCCGCAGCATCGATGATTATACGACGAGGGAAACAGCGGTGCGACAAGGATAGAGACGGATGGAGATGATAATGGAACAACTACTCGGGTGTGTGTTCATACCACTCTCTCTCTCTCATTCCTCTGAGTCCAGCACATGCCTTCACGACGATTGAGATGTGGCGACAATGACAACAACACTGACCATGTGGTGACGATGCCACAATGAGGATGACGGGGACAGGGACATATGACGACGATGGAACGATGGGACGACTGTCACGACACCATATCATGGCCATGATGTGGACGGAGACGGGGGGGACACGATGGCCATCACAATGGTGCACCACGATGGGGAGGGGGATGGGGTCGCAACGACAAGGATGAGGATGGGATACGACGCACCAGGTCCACAATGCGTGATGACATCCTTCACCCTCACTAACGACAGAAAACATGCAACAACGGCCACCCCTCTGGACCATTGTCCCTCACTCTCGCCGATGACGGGATGCTGGCAACAAGTTGACTAGTTGATGTCGATGCGGTACCGCTTCTCTTACGTGACGGTGATTTGATCTGATAGCGCGCACATGCACCCCCTTCAATGCCACCTATCCCGCCGTCCCATGTTCTGTCACTGCACATAGGATGATGGACTACGACCACCGTACATATCCCACTCTACCGAGAACACATGACAGTCACTACACATCATCAAGCAGCAAAAGTTCCAGGCTTGCAGCGACTCCCACCATTCCTCGTCTACTATTCGAGCTTGTTCAACTCACCCTATACGTTACTGATTTTTCATTTTGGTCTCCATATGTTTGTAAATATGTCTGTGAATACACGAGAGTTTGTATATGTTATGTGACTTGAACGATACCGCTGTAAACAAGGTACTTGCCGACGAAGTTCGGCCGTTCATCTCGTGGTTAGCTGACATTTAAAATTTTGTATTCAATCTTAACTAATCGTAGCGGCGCTATGTGCGCCAGTCCCCGACTCAGTTTGCACAAACTAGTAGTCACATGATACCCACAGCAACCTCTATTGGACAACACTCAAAGCGTGTCAGATCAAGAAACATTCTACGGAGA
>JBBPMR010000514.1:0-16745 GCA_038090415.1 Rossbeevera mucosa | reverse complement strand
CAGATTGAAACCTCCAAGTGGAAAAAGTGTGATCTGATTTGAATGATATTTCATTATGTGAATAAAAGAAAACTTGAAGTAAACATACAAGGAATATGAGCGTGAATGGGGCTAAATAAGCGACAGCTAAATCTTGATCTGATGTGCCATTGAACGGGGCTGCAGCTGTAAGGGCCATCAAGACGGATGTCGCTGATCATGTCAAAGTACTGTCATCAGAGGGAAATTTAATGGGTGGTGGTAAATCCGAACGTACGAATATCCCCAATATTGCCCCAACCGCCGGCGACCAAGATGCCGTACCGAAAGCGGTGCGGGACCCAACACACTTGTTTAATTATCCACGATATCGCGATACCGATCCCTTCGTACAACAATGCGACGAAGATAAGCGGGCCTGAAGAAACCGTGTAAGTGACTGGTATGATTCGAGAACAATGCACATTCTCACCGAGTACACCGATGTTTGAAGAACTGAAGGCCGGGACGATCCTGGAGAACATGAGACTTGGAATTGTGATATTCTTTGTTGACCAATGTTTTCAGTTGACGGAGCCTTTTACAGTGAATTGACCTACGAGTACAAGTTGCCCAGCTGCGCGGGCTGCCGTGGCGGGGAAAAGCCCCGCTTTGGCGACAATAAAGCCGGCTGCAATACAAATGAACCTTTATGAGGTTGTGATTAGTTTTTTTGGGGAAATAGAGCAGATCAGTTAGACGCACAACCGGATTAGTGGTTGAACAGACACCCAGATGAGTTGGCCGACGGAAACCATGAAATCGGAGGGTCAGGGAATCCCTGAGAGACTTGAATAACAATGAAGTCAGGCGTTCGTTGATGTGAGCCAATGGCCTTGGGGTGCATACGGATTTGTCGTCCGATGAATCTCATTCTTATCAACAACCATACGGCCCGGGAATTATTAGAACCCAGAAAAGAGTGGCTCCCGTGGTCAATATTCTGCTCCAAGCGGGACAAATTTTGACGTTAGCTCCTGCACGACGTATACATTGGTTTAGTAGCATGGCCGTAAGAAGCAGCACCAATCAGCACGGATTCCAGTTGAGTAGAATGCTCATATATTGCCTCGCATGAGTTTCGGAAGCGTGGTCCGATCTCAGAGATAGTAGACGAGTTTAAGTTTAGAAACGAGTGATACTCGGTAGATGCAAGGTGAAACGGATAGTCACCGATAGCATGGTGGCAACTGCCACTGGTAAGAGTTCTAGACTTCTGCTAGACGAGGCTTTCTAGCCGCTATACCATACCTGCTACAATACGGAATGCTTGGCCCCGGGAAATTTTATATCTAAAAGGGCTAAGAGGTGAATTACAAGAAGTACAGGTCGACATGCTTACAAACAGCGGGTCCACACAGCCTTGATCAAGATTTCAAGCCCTCGTTCAGTGAGTTAAGATATTGTCCGAAGATAATCGTATCGATCACTGGTCACCGTGCCTGTCTCGCAGTCGTCTCGCTTATTCATAAGAGGGGAAACCCATACTTCTGGGCTGCACAGAGGCACGGAAAAACTCAAACTCTTGAGGCGTGGAATCAGAGGCAGGCGAACACGAAACATGTGATCACTAAAGAAGAAGTTGGTTCCGCTGTCAGCATGCGAAAATGGAGAAAGCACAAAAAGACAGATCGTGCCTCGATTTGAAATTGGGTTCGCCAGACGGGGAAACGTAATTTGACACTTTCCGCCCGGCCCGGGGTACGATATCAAAAAGGCCCAACTCAAAATGTGAAAGAGTAAGTGAGGGACAGGGACTCGTTACTCATATGGGGTGGTTGTCTTCAATGTACGGACATGAGCCAGGGCCTCCTGCTACTGTGAACTAATTTAAGACGTGTGAGTTGTGGTCCGCGGCCCGGGCGGAGGAAATGTCAACGAGTGTACAGCTCTTATCGTCGGATGATGGCCCCATGATAACATGCTTAATACTATGTATGCACAAATAAAACGCAAGGAGAAATATTCACCTTCTCGTTCATTACCCCACGCTGTGATGCCTCGTTTGCAACTTGAACGCGCAATCTCACGCTCCGGGTCACCGATTTGGCAACTTCAAAGTCTCGTATGTGATCGTGATGTGAACTCTCCACTGGATTGGGCAAGTTGATAAACCATCCAAATGACGAGAAATGGTGAAGTCACCATGATGTGGTAACGCGAGCTCGGAGGGTGACTGGCCCAGGGGCGTGTGCCAGAAGACGTGTCCATACCAGTGATGCGATCAGTCACGTTGATCGGCGCAGTCAGCGGAAACGAAGGTGATAATCATGGTTGGTGAGTGAACTGAACCAGAGATGCCACTGTATGACTGTGTGCAGTTCACTAGACATGTTGGATTTTCGGGTGTAAGTTGGTTTGAGCGGAGTCAAAAAGAGCCACAAGTAATTCCGTGCGGTCATGGAGTTCGAGCTAGTACGCAGCCTCCATTTTTCCTGGATTGAATAACATTAATTGGGAAGACAGGGCCAAAAAAATACACATCCACAAGCATCGATCCACATCATCTAAGAATAATATACAATGCAATCTAGTACATATTCCATGAGATCTTCCTCTCGTCAATCAACAACGAACTTCTTTTCTTTCTTTCAGAGGTCACAATGATATGCCGTGTTTAGCCATAGAGTAAATGTAACGCAAACGCTGTCTGTGCAGTCATAGTGATGAACATGAGAAAGTATTGTGGAATGAGAAACACCGAGAGATGTGTCGCATTTCCAGTTCCAGAAAATACTTGCGTCAATAAAACCTGGTCACGGAAGAGGGGTTCATTATTATGATAGACTGTAGCCACGAGATTCCGTACCTGAGCCGTCGCTGTTGGCAAGCACGACATGAAACTGCATGGTCACATTCAACATGGTAGCTTGTGCGAAAGGGAAAACAGCGAGATAACATACATGCATACGAATCGTAGTACACGGTCGTTTTCGTCGAGCATCCCCGCTTTGGTTAATCCTTGAATGATGAGTACGCCAAGGATAGGCATGATAACCATCCGTCCAATGGCCAGCGCACCAACAGCACCCAGTGGAAGAGAACGGAACCGCCCCTCAGGAAGCTCTAACCTCGCTAGTGCAGAACCAAGGGTGATCAGTCCCAGCGGAACAGAAGCATTCCCAATAAATATCATGGTGTTTAGTATGATAGCAAGCAAGGGTTGACCATCTGGCGCAGGTGGCATGTTTACACCAGGTACGCCGGGAACGAATAATGCTTTGAGGACCGGGACAATCGATATGGCAAAGGCCACAATGATAGAAAGAGAGCAAGGCATTGAGAGTGTTTTAAGGAAACTGAGTATAAGTCGAGTGAGACGATGGCGGAGGCGAAGAGGTGGTTCAGTTTTATTTTCTGTCACTCCTGTGGTGCATTGTACAATCGTTGCAGACGTCGAAGTAAGGGCATCATGTAAATCCAGGGGTGGGGTCGGGGTGTCTGCTATCTCAGGGTCGTAGCCAAGGGTCTCGGCTCGAGGTCTTCCACGATAGAAAAAGCCCTTGAATGAGACAGCCACACGCTCTGTTACTGCGCCGAGATGTTTCTGTTTCGATTTCAACCGTTCCCGTACAGCCTCTGCCGTAACGTCCGGTCCCTGGAAATCCATTGCTACCCAATTGGAACCTCCAAGTGGAAAGAGCGTAATCTGGTTTGAATGATATTATGCGAAATCAAAGAAAGACCGAGGTAGACGTACAAGAAATACGAGCAAGAAGGGGGCTAAATAAGCGACAGCCAAATTTTGATCTGATGTGCCATTGAACGGGGCGGCAGTTGTGAGAGACATAACAACGGCTGTCGCTGATCATATCGAAGTGGTGTCATCAAAGGAAATCTAACGTGTGGTGGTAAATCCGGACTTACGAATATCCCCAACATTGCCCCATCCACCAGCGGCCAAGATTCCGTACCGAAAGCGATGTGGAACCCAACATACCTGTTTAATTGTCCACGACATCGCGATACCGATCCCTTCGTACAACAATGCAACGAAGATGAGTGGGCCTGAAGAAATCGTGGTAGTGACTGGTATGATTCGAGAACAACGGGGTTTCTCACCAAGTACGCCGATATTCGAAGAGCTGAATGCTGGGACGATCTTAGAGAACATGAGACTCGGTAGAGTGATATTCTTTGTTACCCAGGGTTCTTAGTCGAGGTGCCTTTTTGAACGGGCCAACTTACGAGGACAAGTTGCCCAGCTGCGCGGGCTGCCATAGCGGGGAAAATCCCTGCTTTTGCTGCGATAAAACCAGCTGCAACACAAAAAAACCTTTGTAGAAAATTATGGTTAGCATTTTTGGTAAAATGGAGCGGGTCAGTTGGACGCACAACCGGATGAGCGGTTGAACAGACACCCAGATGAGCTTTCCGAGGGAAATCATGAAAGAGGAGAGATACGGGGAATCACCGAGCGGCCCGTCTTGAAGAAAGAAATCCGAGCTCAGGCACTTATGAGTCAATGAGCTCAGGGTGCACACTAATCTATGGTCAGATGAGTCTCGGACTTATCAACAATCGTATGGCATGGGAATTATTGGAACCGAGAAATGAGAGCTCCCCGTGTGGTGAAACCTTGACTCTGAGAGGCATAAAGTTGACTTTTGCACAGCCTATAGCATTGGTCAATAGCAGGGACCTGTGATAATGCCACACAGCATGAACAACGTCGACCAGACACGGACTCCATCTGAATTTGATACTCACATTTTGCCTTACATGGGCTTCAGGAGTATAGCCCAAATCTCAGAGATACTAGCAGCCGAATTCAAGTTTGGTAGCAAGTGCTACTCGGCAGAAGCAAGAGAAAACAGTGACTACTGCTAGCATTGGTAAGAGTTCTAGACCTCGGGTGGGCCGGTCACCGTCTAGCCACGATAACGTGGTTCGCTCAGGCGCTTGGTCCGGGTTCTTTTCTAATGTGACTCAGCGCAGAGCCTCGATCATGAGGTCCGAGCCTAATAAACTTGTTCAAAGAGTTGAGTTAAGATCAAAGATGATCACTGGATCGTATGTACCTGTAAGTTCGCAGTCGTATGGCTTATTTCAACGAGAAGAGAAATACGCATGTAGAAAAACAGCTCTTGGTGGACCGTGGACCAAATTTAATGGTGTTCACGGAAGCTAAAATGGAGAAATGTATATACAAGGAAGACATGCGGACCCTGTCCAGGTCCAGGTCCAGCCTGAGGTCTGTGTAGCCATTGGCCCCGCTGTCGGTTCCGTCTGAGGAGGTCACGTGTCAAGCATTCGTGGACGGCTCAGCCAGAGCAGCTTTGAAGGCAACAGACATGTCCTCGCGCGGCAGCCCTTCCATCCTCAGCGTTCGGTCGTCAGGTATTCGGTCGGTTCAGGTTCGATTAGCATTCATGGCTTACCATTAGAACACTTTCAGGCCCTGCAGAGCCCTTACAGCAAGTCAGGTTGCTCTCGGCTCTCAGAAGTGGTATGTGGTTACCCAGATTTTATTGGGTTACTGACGGAAGCCTCCTAGGCGACCCCACCCTCATTCATCCATTCCTGACCGAAATCAGCAAGGAGAAACAAACCTCATTCGACGGTGAACTAAACACAGGTGCCGCGGCTTTACACCTCGCCATCCGCTGCGCTTCTGGTATGTGTCTCGTAGCGTGTCCCGCAAGTGTCCCTTTGTCTGATGGATTTGTCTGCAGCTGAGACCATACAGCTGCTCTTGTCACACAGGGCCATTTCACCAAATGGTATACATCCACCAGGGAGCGGTACTACTGCTCTCCACCTTGCAACGTCGCTCGGGCGCGCCGAAGCCGTGTCTCTCCTCCTCGATCAGCCGGAGATAGACGACACCTTCCGCGATAGTCATGGGCGTACGTGCAAGGACGTTGCAAAGGGGAAAGAAGTCATCCAGATCCTGAATGGTAAGTTTCTCATAGTCAACTCTTCGCCTTGTGCCTCATCTACCCAGACTCGCGATCCTTCCTAAGTGCATCGTACAGATCGCTACTGCACTCATATGCGCTCGCCCCTTTGAACACCCAACCAACCCAACCCCTCATATCCTTACTGGAATCACCGCGCGCCAAGGGAATCGATCTTTCTTATCTCGATGACACGACTGGATCCTCACTTTTACACGAGGCGACGCGTCGGAAAGACTTGCGGCTAATAGAACTTGCTGTACGTGCAGGAGCAGATGTATTCGTACGAGACCGGAAAGGAAAGATGGTCTACGATGGATTAAGCAAGGATGACCGTGTAAGGGTATTCTTACGCCAATGTGAGCCTTGCCTTCACTTCCTCTATCTCTTCCCTGAAGTGTCCCTAGTTGCGAATCATGATCAGTCCTTGATCGATGTACCTGTCTCTGAACCCCCTGTCCTGAAGGGGTACCTTAACAAATATACAAATGTTGCTAGAGGGTACAACACTCGATGGTTCGTCCTCAAAGATGGGATTCTTTCATGTTAGTGTGATGATTTTGTTGTTATAAAGTAGTTATGACGTCGCTTTCCATAGATTACAGACATCAAGAAGACGAGGAGATTGCCAGCAGAGGTGCGATTTCAATGAAGACGGCTGTCCTCAAGATTGATACAGGCAAGGAAAAAACACGCTTCGAAGTCTACTCTGCGCCAGCGCGTGGTCATTCGACAGGGGCACAGAAATGGTACATGCGGGCAAACCACCCTGTTGAAGCAGCACGATGGACACAGGCGATCAGCAAGAGTATGGAATGGTACCGACGCGATGCTGATAGATCCCTTCCAGGCCGACAGAGTATGGAGAGCGATAGGGGTGCGTTGCGCCCAACAAAGATCCGGACTAGCTTTCAGTCAGGGGTATCGACAATGAGGGAACTCGGCACGCATAGCTTACGGGGAGACCAAGCATCTCTGCTAGACCCAGCAGATGATGTTCCGATTGGTCGTGACATATCCAAGGACAGCATCCATGTCCTTGAAGACGACGACGACGACGAAGCAGTATATCGTCACGACGATTCATCGGCATCAGAAATAATACAAAGTCAACCCCCTCACGGCAGCACTTTTGATTTGCACGGGAACTCTGTTGCGGCGCAGATAGAACTCACTGTACAACTGCTCGCCGGACTACGCTCGCCATCGGACGCACATCAACGGATGCAAGAGCTCAAAGACGCTCTCAAAGAATCATTTACCACAGTCCAGACGATGATGAACGAGTACCTCCAAATGGCAAAGGAGAGAGAAGAATGGTGGAAGTCACAACTCCAACGAGAGCGCAAACGGCAGATGATGTGGGAAGAAAGCTTGAAGACTGTAGTCCGCGAAGGAGAGGTACTTGAGAAAGAACTTCGGGCTCGCTCACGCAAACGTGGAAGCAGGTTCTCGATGGTGGGATTTGAGGACACTGGGTCTGCAATAGTAAAACGACCACTCTCACTAGCTGCCTCGTCATCTGCCATACCTTCTGCCTCTACGTTCTTTACGGCGGTGGAAACGCCCCCCCTTTCACTATCCCCTGTCCCCAGTACTGATAGCTCCCAACCGCCTATACTTTTGACTCCCACGCAACGTCGCATGTCGCGATTGGCGCTCCCAGCTGACGAGATGGAGGACATGTACGACACAGATGAAGAAGACGAGTTTTTCGATGCCATCGAGTCGGGCAATCTACCGAATCTTGTTGTCAGCGAACTTCTTACTAGCCCCACCCACTCAACAACTGCATTACCATTTGCCGTTGACTTGGAACCGTTCCTAGGATACCAACATCTAAGGACCGAGTTGCCAATTGGGAAAGATAACCGCCCATCTACCAGCCTTTGGTCTGTGTTGAAGCACAGCATTGGCAAGGACCTGACAAAGATCAGTTTTCCTGTATTTTTCAATGAACCCACGAGCATGCTACAGCGAATGGTAAACGGATACGCCCCCCTGTACCAATGCGTAAGCTTACCCCCATTTCTAGGCAGAGGATATGGAATTTTCTGAATGCCGTGAGTGTCACGGGGTTCCTCCTTGTCGATTAGATTATTGACCCTTTCATCTGTACACAGTTGACGTGGCTGTCCAACAGAAGGACCCTCATCGACGCATAGCTTTTGTTGCTGCTTTTGCGATGTCCAACTATTCATCAACCGTTGGCCGCATAGCCAAGCCATTCAACCCTATGCTTGTAAGCGAGACGTTTCATTTACGCCCGAACGTGTATTTACGTCTCGTCCAAGAGTGAAACATTTGAATACGTTAGATTAGACAAAGATTATCGATATATATCTGAGCAAGTTAGTCATCACCCACCAATTTCTGCGTGTTGGGCCGAGTCCCCTAATTGGCACTATTATGGCGAGGTACGAGTTTGGCCTTTAATTGACATGTCAAAACTAATTTTCCTGTAGGTTGATGCTCAGAATAGATTTATGGGCAAATCGTTTGAGATCCGACCAACTGGCATTGCGCACGCCGAACTTTTGCTTCCCGAAGAGTGGGCACCACGTTACCCCCAAACGACGGCTGTTGGGGGCCAGGGGAAAGTAGTGGAGCACTACTCATGGAAAAAGGTCACCACGAGTGTTTCTGGTTTCATCCTTGGGTCTCCTACCATTGACCACTATGGTGACATGATCGTCAGTATTCCATACCGCCTTGGTCTATGCATCATTGAGTATAGTTAATTCTAGGTCACAAACCATCGCACTGGAGATCGATGCATTCTCACGTTCAAGCCTAGAGGGTGGCGGGGCAAGGATGCATACGAGATCTCAGGATCTGTTAGCAATTCGGACGGCGAGATCACATACGAAATCGCCGGTCGCTGGAACAGTCAGCTCATCTGTCGTGCTGTTGGTACTGGCAGCGGGTATCTGCACCCTGATGCGACCGTCGGCAGCCCTAGTTCGCCGAATTACATGGCAGAGTATATCCTATTGTGGAGGAACTCTGATAAGCCGCCTGCGCCTTTCAACCTCACGCCGTACGCAATCACGTTGAACAACTGTCCAGTGGATACACTCAAACCATTCCTGTGCCCTACTGATTGTCGCTTGCGACCCGATCAACGCGCCTTCGAGATGGGCAAGTACGAACGCGCCAATGAACTAAAGCAGACACAAGAGGAGAAACAGCGGGCCACGCGGCGTGCGCGAGAGGACGGTGGACTATCACCCCATCGACCGAGATGGTTTACTGCGGAAACGGATGGCGACACCGGGGAGCGTGTATGGACGCCTTCCCGAGTGGGCGATGATGTTGAATACTGGGTGGAACGGGAGAGGGCGTGGAAGGAAGGGGGACCTTGGAAGGACGTGGATTCTATTTTCATTGAGGACATACCTTAAATTTGGTTTTTAGATCTCGGCGACATGTCGACCGATGGGCTTAGAAAGTATACTACTATATTGTTAATATTCACTTACAAAACTATGGTGCCCGATTCGACGCCATATTCCAAGCGAACAGGCAGCGCCCTGATGGCTCAGTTGGCTAGAGCGCAGGTCTCATACTCGTCTGTATGACCAGGAGACATTACCTGGGCAATCCTGAGGTCGCAAGTTCGAGCCTTGCTCAGGGCACTTTGTTTTCTTCTTTTTCGATGTGTTCCAGCGAATTCGAGGTTCAGCTTGGGTTCGAATACAAGATCGTTATCAATCTGCTCTGAGCAGAACTCATGGGAAATCTGATAACGAACGAATTGCCATGTCACCTCCCCCCATAACCGATCTCGACAAACTTGGCCTCGCAGCCGCGTTTGCGAAAGCCCGCAAGAGCTATCTCGAGGGCGGCGTCCCCATCGGCGCTGCCCTCGTCTACCATGGCACCTCGCGCGACCCAGCCAAAGCAGCCATCCTGGGATGCGCACACAATCAACGGGTTCAAAAGTCGTCACCCACGTTGCATGCTGAGATGGCCGCTCTCGAGGACGCGGGCCGGGTGCGCCGGGATGTCTACAAATACTCAACCATGGTAAGTCCTATCATGAGATTGCACACCATGCATGATGATCGTTCGTTCGTTCGCTGCGACTGACTGACATTGCGGGACGGGCACAGTACACGACCCTTAGGTGCGTATGTTATCGTCGAGGTCTCGTGCAAAATTCTGATGTCATATTTGAAGTCCGTGTAGCATGTGCGCAGGCGCCATCTTGTACAACCAGATACCCCGCGTCGTGATCGGGGAAAATACGAACTGGGTAGGCAGTGAAGAGCTTCTCAAGGAAAGAGGAGTCGAGGTCGTCGTCTTGGGCGACCCAGAATGTATAGCGCTCATGAGTCAGTACATCAAGGAGAAGAAAGAGGTAAGTCAATGATAAAACGTTGCATGACATCTGTATGACAACTCTACGCGAACGCAGCACTGGAAAGAGGATATCGGGGAATGATTCTAGTACTGTCTGTCTATAGGTCAATCGCTGAAGAGAAGCGTCACGTACACACGACGGACGACAGATGAGGCTGGCATACCGTCATGGTGCTGCAATCGTCGTAGTGACCGCCTCCCCGAAGCCGTCTTTTGTGACCTCCCGAAAGCTAACTTCGAGAGAGCCAGTGCCTGAAACAATGGCCTGTACCTGCACTGTCGTTTTGCCCTTGATGGCATTTTGAGGTGACAACGAGAACGAGGCCAGGTAGGCCTCCTTGGTTATGGTTTTTTCTTTCACTTCCTCTTCCTCCTCTTCCTCCTCTTCCTCCTCGAGTTTGGACGGTTTCACATGGTCTATCTTGATGCCCTCCTTCACTTCCCACAGCTCGAAACCAACTTTTGTGTCGGCAGAACTGGCATCTACCTCGAACGTTAACGTTCTACGACAAGGGAGAGGTGTCTCCTTGAGAATGAGGGGTATCCATATACCCCCTAGTGATCCGGTGGCGTCCTCTTGAGGAACGAGTAGACCGATCGTCCTGCTGGTGGCGGCTACACTGGTCACCTGGTTCTCCTTGTTGAATGTGTCCAACAGTTCTTCGGAAGACTCTTGGGCAAGCAACACGAGCAAATGTGCTTGCAGGGCGCATCCTCGCGCAAGGATCGTGGTTGGGTCACCAACGCCCCCACCGACCACAGTACCCGCTTTGAACGGTGTGATGATAGACTCGGTGAACCCTTGAGACAGTGTCTCGTCCAAGCCTGGCAGCGAGGCAGACCCCCCGATGTACACAATCTCGTCGATATCGTAGAGATCGATGTCGGCGCTGTCTGCCAATTCCTTGACCTTGGCATACACCTTGTCGTAAATGGCCCGCACTTCCATGTCGAATCGGAGGCGATTGATAGATCCGGTATAGTCAAGACCATCCTTGAGTGATTCAACCGAGCATGTTGCAGCGCCCGGACTCGCGCTCAACGTGCGCTTCGTGTGTTCCACTGCAAGGCGAAGTTTCGCCTCAGCACGTTTATCCTGAGGTTCCGTAGCTGGCGCAACCGTTAGCGGCATCTTGGTTTTCTTGGTAAAATCCTTGGCGAAGAATCGGATGAGTTTCGAGTCGATCTCGTCTCCACCGACGGTTGGGTCTGAGAGGGTGGCCAGTGCATATGCGAGACCTTCGCGAATGGAGAGGAGGGACAATTCGAGGGAGGATGCGCCAAGATCAACGATGAGCTGTGTGCGATCACTGGGGAGGCCGTCTGCGCTGTCCGATGTGCAGACGGCGACCGCACCAGAATCGTCAAGGAACTGGAGAACATGGATTCCTGCATCCTCGGAGGCCCTGGAGAGCGCTGCTCTCTGTGCGTCGTCGAACCAAGAAGGTATGCTGATTACTGCGCCTGTGACTTTCCTCCCAAGGAAGTCTTGGGCAGATTGGCACAGGGAGGTGAGGAAGATAGTGGTTACTTCTGAGGTGGTGAGGATGCGTTCCACCTCTACCGGTTCAGAACGAGGGGTGGCTACTTGCGAGGCTGCAGGGGTGTTGGTGGCGGTAATAGGCATGGGTGATGGAGCGGGTTGGAGGACCTTGACTTTGTAGGCAGGCGTATCTGGCAGAGAGGGATGTTGAATGACGGGGGTAGACACGGACAGTTTGTCCTGAGGAATCTCTGAAAACCTGTCAAGGTGTTGAGCGAGATGGATCGTACAACGAGGGCAAAAGCACTTTTTCCCGAGGAGGTTGCGGAATCCAGTGATGGTGTTTTTAGCATTCTTGACGAGCTGTTGCTTAGCTTGGTTTCCGATGTACTGTGATCGCGAGTGATCGTCAAGTCACGTCGGGAGAGAGAAGAGATGGCGTACCATCTCTTCGCCCTGAAAAGCCAGCGCACAGGCGATCTGGCGTTCGCCGTCCTCGTTGGCTATGCATTCCGCGACGCCTTCCTGGATCGCAAGAGAGGTCAAGGACGAACGATGGAAAGCGCTGAACGGACCTTCGTGAACACGGCGATGGACGCGTACGAGTTGCCAAAATTTATGCCTACTATTGGCAGGGTGGAAGTCTCGAGAGGCGTCTCTGCGCTTCCGTTCTGAACTGAACCGTTTGGTGCCATCGTCGCTGGCTTTCGAGACTACACACTTTTTTTTTTCACTAGGGTGGCTGAGGTAAGCCATACCTATCAGATTAGATATCATCATGTCTCGCACCAGGGCACGTCTGCAGGCCGTGCAGAACGCTCTCTCGAGTCCGAATCGCGAGATTCTTCTCCCTGATCGGACAAAGGTAAACATCATCCATTCACTGAACACAGAGATTCGAGTGGACAATACCCCAGTGTGTATCTATAGATCTCTTGCTAGTGGTCGCACGGCAGCCTTGCTTTTGTCTCCAGTTGGTACCCCGCATTCACAGACAGCTACCCATGTTCCTAGCTTCCCAGTCCTGGTCATTCACCCTCCCGACACGCACCAGATCTCCATACAGGACATGTGGGCGATCATATACTCCCTGTTCGTCCGCTACCACGAACAAGAAACGATCCCGATCGTACTCTCTCAAGATATTGAGAATCGCGCAGGCCTTTGCGAGTATATCCTCCGTTCCGGACTGGGAAGGTTTGCACTCGACAAGCTGGCGGACGGAGATGACTTGTTCCTCTTGAGAGCCACTTTTTGGCAAGGTGCCGGGACGCATGGATACCACACGCGCGGTTGGCTACCACCTCTTTCTTCTCTGACTCGGCACGCTGCTTCTCCGTTCCCATCAGTTCAGTCGTTCACTCGCACTCCGCTGGTGATATCTGCCCATCCTCTCCGACCACCAAACCCACTGCCAGGAGAAGTGCTCTATCGACGTTACTGTCCGCAGGTGAGGGAGATGCTCGAATTAACCTACTTTGATGTCGGTCAAGACGGCCAAATCACCCCTCACCTGCAAGCGTTCCACAAATGGCACAACGACGACCGTGTACACAGCGCATGGAGCGAGCGAGGATCTCTCGAGCAGCATAGGCGATACGTGCAAGATGTTTTGAATGACCCTGCCGTGCTTCCGATAATGATGAGTTGGAACGGCGAGCTCATGGGTTACTTAGAGCTCGTTTATGTCAAGGTGAGGAGTGTATGACGGGCGGATGTTCACACTCACGTGCTCTCACAGGAGAACCATGTTGCAACCTATATTCCTGGGGGTGCAAAAGACTGGGATCGAGGTATACATGTGCTCGTCGGAGAGGAGCGGTTCAGGGGTCGGGATAGAGGTGGGTTTCGCAACTTGGATATGACTTTGGCATTAGTAGGTCCTGATACTTCCACGGTAGCGCAAGCGTGGCTCCGCTCGATCCATCACTACCTCTTTCTGGCCGACCCAAGAACAGACCATGTGATTGGAGAGCCGAAACTCAGCAATGAAGCCATCTTGCAAGTTGCTCTAGGCACTAAGATGCATATGGAAACCGTGAGCGTTATCAACTGTACAAAGATGATGGCATGAATACTCGTTCATCGCAGGTATTCGACTTTCCATACAAGCGCTCGGTTTTATTGGTCGTTCCCCGCGAACGGTTCTTCAAAGAAGACGCCCTCTGAAGAAGAAGAGCACAAGGCAGATAGTGGCTGAGACGACGTGATGCATCGAAAGTGGTCAAAGTTTGTTTATACATAATATATATTAGGCTCGGGCATCCAAAACTGCTTCGGCGTAAGGAGCACTGTCGTGGTATGTACTAGCCCAATATGATCCCATATCACAAGGATTGCCACGTTCAGGCCAGATGATAACTATGAATCCTTATATATTGTAGTACGATTGTGATGATTCTGCTCGTACAAATAACATGCTCAAAAACCAACTAATTCGTACTACCAACTGAAGAGCATCATACTGCGAGCCTGAGGGTATGGACGGAACACCAAATAACATCTACCAAGTGAACAAAGGGAACCCAGGAGGTGAACGGAGCGCCAGAGTCACGAAGACGCCTCAACGGCACGGTGCTATGCTGCTGCTGCCTCCGTGCTGTCGGGAATCCGACTAGGATCTCGAAAAAAGCTATTCGTACACGTCTCTCGCCACCACCGGTGCCTCCCTGTCCATTATCGACCACATTGTCCCGATGACACCACTATATCCGGCAAGAAGCATTCCAGCTGCGAGATGAACCGATTCTTCTGGCAATTTCTCATCTCCTCGGGCAGTCTGATCGGTAGAAAGGAATACGAGTCCGCCTTGTGGTCGCGATAAGTGTATAATGAATGTCAGCTTTATTAGCCAGGCTGAACCCGCTGTGGAGCGGTATCGCGGCACCCCGTTCTTCGTTACATGCAAAATGAGCCCAGCCGGTGTTCCTCAACTTCTCCATGATATCCTCGACAGTACCATCAGAGTCCTGGAGGGTCATAAAAGGATATTTGGAGGATAATTTTCTGATAAAATCGATCTCGTGCTGCACCCCAGACGATTTTGGGAGTCCATCTGTTAGTGCGGCAAGTAGGCGAAGTTTCGAAGAGGAGGAGCTGTTTTGAGGTGACCATGCGAGCGAACGACGAGTTGGCAAATAGGAAGATGGATGTAACAAAATCAGACAGTTTTGTACCCGGGTCATCCGTGCCATAAAGACCGGGCAGCGTGTATGGGTAAAAAGGGAAAAGGACCAGTCGGACACCAGAAAATACGTGTCATCTTGTCAATGCCTGGCGGACTCTGAGAAAAAAAAAATTACGAGTTCGGAATGGATCAACGTTGAAACAATTATCAACGACCTACCGAAAAGCCGAGTGCCTAAAGAACGGGGTTTGCAATAAAAGTCCAAAGGGCTCTCAGAATTATCTTGCACAACTCATTCAGAGGACATTATTGCAACTTCTCCAGTTTTGCTGCTCGGTCACTCTTATCAGTGAAATCTTCACCTCACAGCAAATCAAGAAACGTTTTTGAGGGGCTGATATCTGAGATGAGTCCGTAGACGTGACCGTGCGAGGTAACCAGATGATGATGGCGCTCGAGCATCGTGTTGCATATTATCCGGAACATTTCTACATGGCCATAGGAAATTCCAGGGGCCATAACGATCAGTGCATGACATATTTCTTTGCTAGCTGTGAGGTAAATGACTGGTCCAAGGCTTGCTAGGGCGGCAAGTTGTCCGATGGTCTTCGGAAGTAAGAATCGTTCAAAACCTGGCAAGGATCGTATCTGAAGGATAAAATTCTCTCGTCTGAGAGCAAGATCATGATGTTGCTGGATTTCTTTCTCGACTGATCGAGCGTCATCAGCCACGATATTTGCTGGCTGCAAGAACGTGGCATTGTCCCGAGTACTGCTAGCGTGTTCAAGCTCCCATGAGATTTGACGGAATTGATGAGCAAGGTCAGGATGCTTGTCAGCCAGGTCATCAACTGGAGTACGAAGCTGGACGAACTGGGTCCAGACAATGGAACGTCCTTGCTCGAGCAATTCAACAGCCAGTTCAGGACAACCAACTTCAAGAGCGGCGGCGGCCGAGCCACTTATTACATCAGCAACTGCGACGAGGAGCCGATGACGCTCAGCGATTGGAAGGCCGAGCCATGCCAACTGTGGGAGAAAGTTGAGAGCAGAAGAACATGCATTAAGAAGGGTAGTTTAATTTTCTTGAAGTTGTGCACAGGAAATCCAGGCGCACGCGCTACGAAAGCGGGCGGAAGCAGGGACAACTGGCAGTTGAAAAATAAAAAACAGCAGCAGATAGATCAAAAGAATCATGAAAGTGTTTAAAACGTATATGAATGCACGCCCAAGGCTGATGGCGAAAGTTGGTTTGTCGGGATGGTCATCAGGAGTGAAGCCAATTGCCTGTTCGATCTTGGAAATGGACTGAATGATGCCCGCTTGTTCCCCAAGACGTTCAAAGCGGCTTAGAAATGAGTTCCCGAGATTTTTCAACATCCTTGGCTTGTCTGGATGGTCGTCGGGCGTCAGACAGACAGCCTCCTCAAGCATCGAGATTGATCCACGAGGTCCCCGAGACGCTCAAAGCGATGAAGTAACGAGTTTCCAAGGCTGTTCAACAGACTTGGTTTGTTTGGATGACAGTCACATCAAGAAAACTTTCAAATCACAATGAATCCTGATAATTCTTTTAAAAAATGAAATATAGCAATAAATACTTTTTTTTCTTGATATCCATAATTATATATATTTAATGATGCTAAATCAATATAACTGATAACCCAATTATGAATATTTACTCAGATTATCTAGCATTATAATCTCTTCAAAATTTTCCTGATGCAGGCATCTGACGGACAGATAGACCTGGTGAGATCCGTGAGGACCCCGAAACGCTCAAAGCAACGACGTAACAAGTTCCCGAGGTTGTTCAGCTGGCTTGGGTTGTCTGGATGGCATCAATGAGATA
>JBBPMR010000513.1:0-19529 GCA_038090415.1 Rossbeevera mucosa | reverse complement strand
TGCTACAGTCGTGCATGGAGTTATAGAACATTTCAATGAAATACACCTCACTTCCCTGGGGTCGTTCTTCAGTGACTGCAATATGACACGTTCAAAAATGCTCACTCAAGCCAGCCTTGAACCATTTGGGTATCTTCTTCTGCTCCGACCCTGAGCTTGACGAATCCAGCCTTGACGAGGTCCCCGATTTCGGGACTGCTTCCGGTTCCGCAGAACTGGGCGGCTTTGGTAGGTCAATTGCATGTGCAGAAATAATCGACAAAAGTGGGGCAGGGACATTGTTCCCTAATATCAATTGGCTTAAACACGTCACGGTGAAGCTTGATAGACAAACCGTTTAGAGATTCGTCCTCGAACCTGAGTAGAAGGATGGAGGATGGTGCCAGTTGAAGTTCTGCCAACGTCAAGTCCCTGACCTTTGAATCGGAAACTTTGAGATCACGCTTGGGCGGAGACTGGTCTGCAAGGTTGAGATTAGGATCGTTATTGGCGTTCAGACGCTGCTTTAGAGCTCACGAACATAATATGAACTTGATTGGTTTCACATCATCACGGAGTGACGAACGAACAAATGCGTACACGGAGCG
This sequence comes from Rossbeevera mucosa, assembly GCA_038090415.1. Classification (NCBI taxonomy): domain Eukaryota; kingdom Fungi; phylum Basidiomycota; class Agaricomycetes; order Boletales; family Boletaceae; genus Rossbeevera; species Rossbeevera mucosa. The sequence continues at coordinate 18,942 of JBBPMR010000513.1, read as the reverse complement.
GATTTTATCTGTCGACGGAAAGGTTTTCTCTAGCTGAGTACGATCGCTGAATCTGATACGAATCGTCGTCTTCTGGATCTTTCAGCCCAACCGATAGCATAGAAAGAAAGGGGAAGAAAAACCGACGTTAGGCCATCTATCCCTTTTCATTCTATCAGTTGCTTCCCTGGTAGCCCACAATTGTAGTGGAGCGTTGACCAACGCCTGTGTACGCGCGGTCAGAGTAGCTTGCGCAGCCTTGAGATCAGCCGCAGTTGGCGTGAAGTACGAGTCTGGTAATTCTGCTACTTCAATCCTGCCACGTCAGTGCAGGAAGATAACGATCCAAGACCCACACGCACACGGCGAGGTAGCAGAGGCGGCAGGCGGTCTGTATACTTTGAAATCCGACGATCCAACAGAGGCGGGAATGCCATCTGTATCAGACATTGAAAACGAATTGGGACTGTACAGAGAGAGCTGGTAGACTGAAATTCCCACAAGATCTTATTGCGACGAGCAGGCAGATTAATTATATGAATTCTACGAGATGTGGTGAGATGGACTACTTGCGATCTAGAAAACAGGGAACACATGAGCAATGAGAATGAAAACAAGCAGGGAACAAGGTCAGGTGAATGTGAGTAGTCTCAGTCCATGGGCCTCAGGGTGAGCCGGCAAGCACACCTTTTGGAGCAAGACCCGTGAATCGAACGCAAATTACAAGAATGCATCATGAAAAAAAAAAAGGTTGAGACCTGACACTCACGGCGGTGATGGTAGAGTTTTAGCAAGCTTACGATATCTTGTTTACATTTATTTCAAGACTCGCCCCTTTACTTAGTACTGTATGTCTGACAATCATCATCACCACGACGGCTGTGGTCACGAAAGCCATGATCATGATCACGGCGATGGAGATGTTGGTCCAAACGATAATCTGTTCCCTTATATCGACCGCCCCCACGTCATTGCATTGAACGCAGTTCAAGAAGGGTCCAGCATTATAAAGCCATGGCACGAGCGTGCGGACGAACATGTGGTAAGCGACTGGAATACCCCTGTGATGATAAGTTCTCATCCAGTTGAGTCGACCGCTAGTTCTTGGAGTCTGACGCAGACGAACAATTGTGAGATGTTCTCTTGCTAGATACTCTACGAACTGGTCTGAACAGGTTCTTTCGTGAAGAATCATTCGCATACCGTTCACTGGCTCTGTCAAACTACGTGCTCTCCTATTGAAAGCGGGTCCCGGGGATCAGACTCCCCAAAAGATCGCCTTGGTGCGTGAACCTCCGTCGCGCTACTCTAAATGTTCTTTTTGTTCAATCGTATCCCCAAGTTTGCAAACGAGCCGAGTCTGGATTTCGACGATGTTTCGGACAAGAAACCGTCGCAGGAGATCGAAGTTGCAGTTGACCGAGAGGTGGGTGAATATACCCTAAGGTAGGCCTCCACTTCTAAACCTCATTCGAGTATATATTGATTCCCCTTCCTGGATAGAACAACGAAATTCACGAATGTCACCTCCATGACTCTGTTTATCCCGTCAAATCAAGGAGCCGAGTCGACACGAGTATACTATATCGGATTTCTCGGACATTGGACTCAGGTGCGCACAAGGTCGGATCATGTACACCATCTTTCATGGTTTTTAATGTTACGCCAGCGGAAGAACAATCCTGTTATAACCGTGTATGAGGCTCAGGCCAACTTAGCAGATCATGACAAGATTCAGGGGACCGACGGCGCTTTCAGCGCACCACAAACATAAAATGGTATTGGTTCCAAAAACAAGTATAATGTGCGATACACAATGCAAGGGTAAAGTAGTACAACTGTACAGTTGATCACGATGGTCAGCGATCAATGGATATATAGTCGAGACGCGGGAATAGTCTAGCTCGGGTTTGCGCTTTGCGAAGTCGAACCCTCATTTCGCCGCATAAATGAATCCAGCATTTCATAGTTTATCCCACCTCCTGTGTTAAATGCTCCAGCATTCGTGGGTACGTTGATATTTGTCTTCGTATGAGGATCAGTACAGTAATTCAAGACAGCCTAAAAGGAGCATACGGGTAAGGCTGGAGGCATACCCCCAGCCGCTCGATAGGGTATTGGCAAGTGTGAGCTCGCAGCCTGACTTGAAGCGGCAGGAGGTTGTTGCGCTTGCTGCATGTGCTGCCGTCGTTGCTGATTTCGAATAAATTGTACAAGAAATTGCTTCTGTTTTGCTGGTTCCAAGGCTTGCATACGATCGATGAGCTGTTGAGGAAGGTTTAATCTACTGAGCGGCAGGGGCGCGGTGACCTCAGGTGTTGGTAGGCCACCACCCGACACACTTCCGCTTCCAGGAAGAGTAGGGAGGGTGTCATGAAATATTATCCCTACTAAATAGTCTTGCAGTGGAAAAATGATGATGAATATTTTTCCTGATGGTATCTGCAATCCTGTATACGCGCACTGTAGCTCATATAAGTAAATCGGTCACGACACAATGGAAAGATGTTTACAATACGGGACTCAGTCATAGATTTACACAGTAGTTGAAACTTCCGCACGTTCATTGGTCCGTCGGGTGCACGAGGGTTGGCTTTGAACTGCATCTTACGGTTCTGAGATTGGTTGCCGATCCAGGTTCTCAGCTCCGCGTTGTCTTTCAGAGGGGTGGAAATCTTCAAAGTGAGGTTCTTGGGCCAATTGTCTGCTCGACTGCAATGACGTGTCAGGATACGCGCTGGAATTGTTGGAGCAAACCTACACAAACTGATCAAACATTCCAATTACATGTATCTGCATTTCATTCGCTGCGCCGAAATTGGGGTATGCAACCGACAGCGTCCCGTACCATGCAGGCCGATTGGCAGCCTGGGTGTGTTGAGCAGCATTTGTTTCATTGGGAGTGCCTCCAGTTTCGTAAGGGTTCGTCCCTGTCTGCGAGGGTCCAAAACCTGGCGGACGGATTCCTCTGCTTTCTACCAGTTTTTGCATCTGAACGGCTACTTCGGGAGGGATATTCGGGAATGATTGGCTTTGACTGGAAGGACCCTGAGGGGTAGCACCACTGGCAGCGGATGCTGTACCGCCACGGGGCTGAGAGAATTGGGGCATCATTTCGATCTTCTGCTCATCAGTCGTAGATCCTGCCGGCCGCTCGCTTGATGTACCAGGTACGTTGGGTGGGTATGATTGGGAAGATGGGCCCGCTTTTGTCAACCCATTTAGATTTTGAGCAGCTGATTGAGCAGCTCCGGCTTGAGCGGTCATGGCTCCTTTCGCCAGCATCATCTTCTGATAGTGCGACTTCAGGAACGCTTTGATTTGTTCTTTCACTCGAACTTTGGAGTCTCGGTCCTTTTGGAGCCCATCTAAAATCGCTGCCTGACCAGCGCTTTGTGCGCCCGATATTTGTGATTCTATTTCTGCGAGATCCTTTTCCAATAGCCTGAGACGCTCCATCATGTGTCCGATTGTGAGCCCACCCGTCGTCATCATTTGTTCGAGGACTTGTGGAATAACGAGCGGCGCGGACGGGGCGGAAGGTGGCAACGGAGTAGCGGTCGCGCTAACCGCGGGTGTAGATGATGGCATGGTGGAGGTAGCCTGAATGGGCTGAGCGGGGGACGAATTCTGACCAGAAACTGTAGGTGTTGGCTGTGGAACTTGCGAAGGGATGGGTTGTTGAGAACGGTTCTGTGATGGGCGCGCGGGAGAGGGAGCGGGCGAGGCAGGCGAGGGTTTTGAGATGGTATCGGCGATAATCTTTTGTCGCTTCGGGTCCGGACTTTGATCCGAAGGTAAGGGATCAGCCGGGCGCTTAGTGCCTTTGGTACTGTGAGAAAGTGGTATGTAGGTTTGAAAGTGAGCTCACCTGTCTTTGGTACGGGGAAGCCTGCAAGGGATAAGATATGCGGAGCGCGTACGTTGAACCATGGTGATTGGGCTCCCGAACCCGCTACCTGCAGGAGCAAGATGGTAACTATAGAACTCGACAAAAGGGATGTAAACGGACCGACGATTGAAGCTCCTGAAACTGAGGTATTTTCCGGAGACTGATCAGGCTCAGATTGATCTTTCGCTGTCAAACGGTTATCCTTGCTGCACGCACATAACAAATCAATGGCTTACCTTTTTGAGCTCAGTTGGGATAGAATCCCAGTTCACGGAATCTAGGTGTTGCAATGTATTCCAGTGAGGTCTCTGGGCATTATCTGGAGGAGATGCCGCAATATGCAGGAGATGTGATATCAACGAACGGCCCTCCTTCTGTGGCGATTGCGTCTGCGCATGACTGGTGGAGGTCATCAAAATGTCGAATATCTTTGGTGATGGCGTATGTGACCGGAATGGAGCGGAGAGACGAAATCTGAGATACCTCGATAGCGGCGACGAGTCCTTCTAGTGCAGACAAGCCTCGACTGCTTCCCGAGTTTGTTTGACCGATACCGAGCTTCGAGGGTTCTTCATGAAGGACTTTTGAGACCTGGGAAAGAGGAGCGAAGAATCTCCTGGAGAGAAGAGGGTTTGGCCTCGTGTCTGCGGGGCCATACGTTACGAATGCTAGACGAAACTAGAGAAAAATGGTCAGAAGCTGTCGAGAAGAGATGATGACGTCTCAGTACTTGATGAAAAGGGTGGAGCTCGTTCAGGCGCTTGAGGAGTGGATAGACATATTCCATCAAAATACGAGACCACTCGGAGGCGAGAAGGAGAGACGAATCGACGACACATGCGACGGCGACGAGGTCGATATTTTGTTCCTGGGTCGCCGACATGGTGTTGGTATAGAGGGAAAATAGAATATTACAGCCATCACGTCCCAAGCTGTGGAGTGTGAGAACTAGTGAAACAAAGCGACATATGTATCTATTGTCCAGGCAAAGAACTAGTGGTATGCAGATGTTGATATGAAACCATCAACGTAGGCAATAAAGTCTCTGCAGGGCAGATCACTATAGTATAGCGACGAGCCAGAAGCCTCCGACGAGACCGGTAAAGGCCGTCGCAACGAAATAATACCAGCCCGAGGATACTGGCGCTGACATGCGGCGAGCAGCATTGGCTGGGGAGGTGTTTGTTCCGATGATCGACATCCACTGAGAGTAGTTGAGAATGGTGCCAGTGGTGGTCGGCACTGGCAGCACGGTTTGTGGTCCGGTGGGGGTGAATATGCCCTGTTCCACCACGGTGTTGCCGTTTGCGTCGGTTGTGGTATATGTATAAGGCGTGTCACCACCGGGCGCAGTTATGGACGATGGACGTTCAACTGGGCCGAGTGGTTGTGTGGTGGATGTGGATGTGGAGAGGGAGGTGGAAGTGGCGGTAGAAGTCGCAGTGGGTGAGAGCGTTGAACTGGAATATCTCGTTGGTAAGATGTACCGACGGTGTTCGTCTCGAGACTCACAGAATACTGGTCGTTAGGATTCCATTGGGATTTTGGGTGACGACCTCGACGACAGATACACCGCTGATGAGGGGGGATCAGCTGCGGACAGAGGAGTCAGAGGGTTGCTCACTTGAGGACGACTGTCAGCGTCTGTGCGTAGGCGAAGGCGGTGAGGAGGAGGAGGAGGAGGACCGAGCTCGACATCGGAGAAGGGAGGAGTGCTGGCTGAGCTGAGTGTCTCGCCCCCCGTCTCGGCAAGTTCGGCATCTTTCCTTCTTGAGACGATGATTGATCGATTTCGTCGTTCAACTTCCTTCGTTCCTTTTCTTGCACGTTCCTTCTCCGTCTCGATCACATCTCACCAAAAGGCGAAAAAGATGGCTCCAAAAAAGTCTGCTGCTCAGGAGAAAAAGGCTTTGCTCGGTCGTCCAAGCAACAACCTCAAGATCGGCATCGTTGGTGCGCTCATCTCGCTCAGCTACTTCATCCATCAATCCAGACCTCGCTAGGTCTTCCCAACGTCGGCAAGTCTTCCTTCTTCAACGCCCTCTCAAACACAGGTCCGTCTTTTTTTTTTCTTCCCTTTTTTCATCCCTCAACTTGCACAGACCTTGGAAAGGCTGCCAACTTCCCTTACGCGACAATTAATCCCGAGGAAGCACGCATCCCAGTTCCAGACGTCCGATTCGAGTGGCTTTGCGATCTCTACAAACCAGCTTCCCGCGTCCCTGCTTTTCTCACCTGTATCGATATCGCTGGTTTGACCGCTGTGCGCACTCTGTCCCCTCCACTTGACCTCGTCTGAATCGAGATCAGGGCGCGTCCACGGGTGCAGGCTTGGGCAATTCCTTCCTGTCTCATGTTCGTGCCGTGGATGGCATCTTCCAAGTCGTCCGAGCATTCGATGATGCTGAAGTCATCCATGTCGAGGGTGACGTTAACCCATTGCGCGACATGGAAATCATTCAAACCGAATTACGGTTGAAAGACATCGAATGGGTCCAGAAGCACTTGGAGGGTTTGAAGAGAGGTCGTACTCTTGGCAACTCGAGCTTAGCCGATAGGGCCAGGAAGGAAGAAATTGTATATTTTTTCTCCGATTTATTCGGTCTAATCCCATGCGGACTAAACGTACAAGGCTACAGTCGAGAAGGTCTTCAAGACGCTGACAACTGATAACAAGGATGTACGCAAGGGAGAGTGGACAAACAAAGAGGTGCGTATCATAGTTTGTGATGTGTTTATCCCTTTTTTTTTCCTTGATGAAAAAGAGCTCCGTGCTCGAATAACCCAGCTCATTGAGGCGGGAGTAACGCCCCATATTCCTATGATATGACGTTCAATCTGAGAATCCTCAACCTTGTTGTTTTGACCCCCCATCTAAAACATGCTAACCCTATTGACAGGTAATTAGCATCATCCTTTTGGACAGTTTCACCTTCGCCTGGGGTGGAAGAGAAGCTTCACACCATAGCATCAATATTTGCCTGATTCACCCTTACTCAGAACTGATCGCAACTAATAGATCGAGGTCGTCAATAGTCTCGCCCTCTTGACGGCTAAGCCTGTCACTTATCTTGTCAACTTGAGTGAAGCAGATTATACTAGGAAGAAGAACAAATGGTGCGTCGGATTACCATGATGGAGTTCCCGCCTGAATCTTTGCAGGCTAGCAAAGATCAAGGCCTGGATCGATACCAACAATCCCGGAGACCCTTTGATACCGTTTTCTGTTTCGTTGGAAGAACGTCTCTCTCGACTCAGTGACGAGGAGAAAGCGGAGGCTCAGAAAGACGCAGCTCAAAGTGCATTGGGAAAGATCACACAAGCGGGCTACACTTCACTTGACGTGTGTTATTCCCTGTTTTCCGCCGCTGAAACTACGCTCACTGCTTGCAATTCAGCTTATCCGCTACTTTACTTGTGGACCCGACGAAGTGAGGGCATGGACGATCCGACGAGGCACGAAGGCCCCTCAGGCTGCCGGGGTCATTCAGTATAGTATTTTGCTTTGCCACACTGTTCACCGCTCAAGTAGCTCTGCAGTTCGGATTTCGAGAACAAGTTTGTTTGCGGTGAAATCATGTCCTACGATGACCTCAAGGAGCATGGCAGTGAAAATGCTGTCAAAGCTGCGGGGAAACTGCGACAGCAAGGAAAGCCTTATGAGAGTGCGCATCCCATTGTCGTGATGTTTGATTTCGTGGATCTGACAGATCTCGCAGTGGTTGATGGAGATATTGCATACTGGAAATCGGGAGCATGAAGAATCAAGAGAAAAAACTCTAGTATGGATGTGATCAGTATGCTAGAAGTGTTTTCGTATAATTCGAAATCATAAATATTGGATGCAAAAGCGGCAGTGGACTTTTTTTCCAGATAACTCAACAGTTTAAATAATCTTGGACTGCAATGCATTACCAGATCTTCGAATGAACTCTGCGATTCTTACAAGTTACCACACACCCGAGTGTTATTCCTTGGCCTCATCTTGTTCGCTCGGGACTTCATCGGCCTCGTCCAAGAGGCCATTGACTTGAGGTGCTGCTTGGGGATTGAACGGATCATATACGATCGATTCTAGATGGGTAAGGGCTGCCTGGATTGGTGTCTAGTACGGTGTGTAACGGCTGTCGTTGACAAAATCGCTGCGCACCCGCCCGACTTCACTCAGCTCCTCTCCTTCAAGAGTTTCAAAATGGGTGTCGGAAACGAAACTACCGTCGAGCTCGTCTTCTTCTGACATGTTCGGGTCTGGATGCAAGGAGGCGCAGATCGACATGGCTTCAAAGATGCCTTCCACTGGATGATGAGGTCGGGAACACGTTCATGGACACGACAAGAACGGGAAACGACGCACGCGAAGCAGGGTTTCCAGGCACGATAACCAGCTCGCGCATTTCCGTTGCGTCTTCGGATGGCTCGTCGGGCAGGTCGCTGTAGTCCGTCTCGTCGAGTTGGCAGTATATGGAGGGCCTGTTCACGTCTGCGCGGGATATAGCATGGAGTGTGATCGCGGGATACTTGACCTGTAATCCACGGCCGGTGGAGGACATGAACACGAGCGCGCTGGCCGAGGTGTGAATGAGGATGAGCTGGATGAAAGAGGGGATGGGCGTACCTCTCGATGACATATAGCGTGCCATTGGCAGCGTCCTCCGTAGTAAAGCCGTCGAGGGGAGGATCGAGAGATAGAGAGACGTTTTCTTCCCTGTGACGAAGGACGGGGCGGATGTCGCTGAACGAGGATGGTGTCGATGCGACGACGGTGCTGTGCTGCTCTGGAGAAACGAAATCAGGAAGAGAGCTAATGATGAGGGTCGACTCGGATGACATCGTTGGATGACAAGTGCACATCTTTACAGCACAGCCAAGACAGTATTTATATCCTCGTCGCAAGTGTTGCAACCCACAACATGTCTGCCTCTCAGGAACTCCAAACCGCGGCCCTTCTTGGACACATCGCAAGCCAGATGCAACTCAATGTGGCCTTTTTAGAGTCTCAGAACTATCTGTCTGCCCAGGACACGGCAACGATGAAGGAGATCATTGGGCGACTACCTGTGCAGACTCAGAATACGATGCCACAAGTCAGGGTCGGACCAGCCATGGGCTTACGTGCTGTTCCTCCAGCAGCCCCCAGACAGGTGCCAGCCGCGCCGCTCAACAGTGGGACCGTGTACGCCCGTGCTTTGTGGGGCTACAACGAGGATGGTGCTGTGCGAGCCTCAGCCTATTCCGACTCAAACCGCAGCTGACCACCTTCTCACGCGAAACAGGAGGGAAATGATTTGTCTTTTGCCGGTGGCGAGATGATCGAGATCGTTTCGGAGAAGAATGCAGACTGGTGGTTTGGGAGAGCACACGGAAAGGAGGGACTCTTCCCGTCGAATCACGTTGAGAAAACGGAGGGTGCGACATCGGCAGCGACACCAGGTAGACCATACCGTCCGTTCGGAGCGGCGCTGCACGGGGCGGACGCGCCACCGCCGAACGGAGGGGGAGTGAACTCGCTGGGGTTGCAGCAGGCGGCTGGCCAGGCAGAGAAGAAAGGGAAATTCGGAGGTTTAGGGAACACGGTAAGGGACTGCCGGCGGCTGGTACTCATATTTCCGCTGACGGACGTTGCAGATGGCCCAGTCAGCTGCGGGCGGTGTTGGATTTGGTGCTGGTGGGTGATCTGTCAGAGAACTGGCACGGCCATGGAACTGACAAGTCATCAGGTGCTGCGATTGGCGGTGGTCTAGTGAGGGCTATTTTTTGAGCAGTTATGTATCACGTGATGTGGGCAATTTTGGCACTGGTCATCGTTACTTCGTTACTGCGGACATAGCTAGTACCTACTCACCTACCACGATATGTCGTTCTTAGAGTCCCTGAAGGATGGGCTGGATCGCATCCTGCCCAAAGGAAACAAAATCTCAAAGTCAATGTCCGGTGGCATAGCAAGCACAGTCGGGGCTATCACATATCACGACGAAGTGAGGCTCTTTCCCCTCTCCTTTCTTTTCCCTAGTACGAGTCGTATTTTACGTAATTCTTCCTTCTCTTCTGCCCTCTGCAGATGCCTGTATGGACCAGTCTGGCACGCTGGTCTTACTCCTCTTCGTCCCCCTCTTATGGGTCATTTGGCTTGCGGTCATTCCATTCCTCCTCAGTTTTACTTGTAATGTTGACCATCCCTCCAGATGATAATATCCAAGCCAGCCATCATCTTCCACACCTCCCAGACCTTCTTCAACTTCCTCTCCATGGCTTGTTTCGCCAGCGTCGCCAGCTTCCAGGCAAAATGGGGCGTCGGGCCTTGTGAGCACCACTCTGCACTCCATTTGGCTCTCCTTGACCTTTTTTCACGTTCACAGCTGGTCTCACCGGCTTCGCTCTCTTCGTGTCCGTATCTGGCATTTTCCTTTCTGCCTTCTTGCTCTTCGTCCCTGTGGTCTACGAAAAGTACGACAAATTCGGTCCTCTCGCGCGTGCTCTCCAGGAGGTACGCGTCAGGTTTATTCTCACGGCTGTGGGGACCACATTCAGCCTTCTCATCGCGTGCGTCCCTCTTCTCTCATATCTTCTTTCCTCATCGCCTGTATCACATTTAGCTTTATCACAACCATTTCCGCATGGACAGAAGCCGGTTGCAAAAATGCCAGCAATGATCCCCACGCATCGCTGGGAGATGACTTTGTCAACGCCTTGCCCTCGTGGTGTAGCACTAAGAAGGCAGGATGTATATTCTTCTGGCTGGCTTTTGGTAACCGCCTACTCGCTCGAGTCCTTACCATGTATTCATTTATACCTCTTTCAGGCTTCTGGCTTGCATCCTTCGTACTCCTCATGATAGATTGGCGATCGGGCAACTTAACCACTCGCCGGTTGGATCCGCCATTTACCCGTCCGGATATCGAGGAGGCCGAGGAGGATGAGGAGGAATCCACGACCGCGTATCAGCCCGTCGGGTCTGGCCCACCACCTTCCGTCCAGCAGAGCAAACCTACCACAACTGCTCCACTGGCCGCGGCGCCGGTATCCACATACAATGATTCTGACGCTAGCTCACCGTTTGACGATGCCAACCGTTGGTCCGCGGCCACCACGACTACCACCGGGCCAAGCAGCACTGCGTTCTCGAGCAGTGCAGTGCGAAGTAGTGGATATGCAACACCTCCTACCGCCATCTCGCGTCCGTCTCTGGACGCGTACGGTGCGTTCTCAGACCCTACGCCTTCAGGGTTTGGTGGCGTGTCGAGTTCGTTTGCCCCGTCATCCAACGGAGACCCAAACGCTCCACGCGTCAGTCGGACAATGCAGTATGCAGATCCATACGCAGCTGTGCGTGCGTCTTTGACAGCGAGTGGACACACTGCGCCGCCGAGTTATGATTCGTATTCGGGATACCGATAAGAATCGCTGTGATGTGGAATAATTACGATTGTGCGCACTGATTTTCCCGCTACTTTCTACTCTTTTACGTTTAGGATGATTATGAAGGACAGTCTTGTTGTTGATGACCACACATTCTATTCTATAATTTTATTTGTGGTGATGTATCCTGTATTAGACCGTGTGACATGTTCAACAGTTGATGTTGTGTGTTTCTCACATTTGGATTTATCAAGTCCTGTCGACCTCGTCCTCCTAAATGCCTCCACATCGGCGCTCAGAACGGCCAAAGAAATCAAAAGGACTCCTCTCGCACGTATTCAGTTTCGTATCACGGGAATTCGAGTCCTTCGTGCTCAATGCAACAGCCGGCTCAGTCAGTCACTTTCCCCTCCACGCTCGCTCGATGCTGATTCCTACATCCCCAGGCAAGCCAGCCCCAATCTGACACGCAAGTGAAGAGTTCTGGGAGGAGACGTGGTCATGACCAGGAGAGGAACTTGGGCGAGGACGATGCAGGGTACAACAAGTCCAGGACGAGACACCACCGCGAACGCGAGTCGCGCTCCAAACGCGAACTACTCCATCCCAAACCACGCTCTAAAGCAACAGATCCTTCCAGAAAGCACCGTCACACTCATTTTCGACCGACCCAAATCGATGACAACCAAGGTAGGGCTTTTTTCGTGTGTTGTGCTTTCGGGTTTGTTGAGTTTGCCTGTCCAGCAGTACTCTTGGCCGGCAATCGAGAACGCTCAAACTCTCCTTCCCCTTCTCGACCACCGCCCGTATTTCTCGAACCTCAAGTACCCGTGTTGAAAAAGCAGCCATCCATTACCATGCCCGGCTCCCTTTTCCCTCGGTCCCCTTCACTCATGCCGGATCAACATCAAGACAAGGGTCATTGCACACAAGCTGTCTTAGACGTCCCAATCCACCCTTCCCACAATGGCGACCTGGGCCAAGTGGAGGTTGGACCATCATCTACGGTTCTCGCCATAGATTCTGAAGACCTCGAGTGTCAACATGTGTCTCCATCGCGCCCCCGTTCAATAGCGTCGGTGAAGGATGCGGTTGACCGGTTCACTGCGACGAACGGCGTCGAGGCAGACTTTTCTATAATGTTACCAAGTCCTCACTCATCTCCGACCAAGCCCGTCTCCAAGGTCCCATCGATCGACGAAACGTCTCCGCACTGCCGGACATTTGTTCCCCAGCCTTCGACTTCCTCGAAAGGAAAAGAACGGGCTGGAGACAATACAGATGCCGATCTGAATTTCATCGTTGGCGGCAGCTCAGGAAGCGATGGTGTACGGGCCAAAGAGCGCGAATTGGACGCTGCACGAGAGGAGCAGCGTGAAAACGAGAGGCGATATAGCGGGGACCAGAGCAGGCGGGCTTCAGATGAGTACGTGCGAGACAAACGGCGAATTAGAGCCCTCGAGGAAGAGGTTAGCCGGTTAAAGGACGAGGTAGGTCCCATTTTTTAGTACTCTCCCTGCCTCTCGATCTCACGCCTTGATAGCTATCTCGGAGCCAAGCCTGGACCTCGCCCTCTGCCTCCTTTGCCGCTCCTCCTCCGCCACCACCACCGCCGCCGCCACCTCCCCCATTGCCCCTATCGCTGCGTATTGACACGACGCCTTTTACTCCTACCTCCATGTTTGCAACCGCTCGCGCCTCGCTGCGGCATGCGATGACACCTGTCGAAGCGCCCATCAACGACCCAGGACTGAATAGGACCAAGAGGAAGGGCCAGCCTACATTCAATGTCCCATCCGAGAAGATGGCCGCCTTTTTGCAGGAAATCAAGAGTGCCAAACTAAAAAAGGTCGGTTCTAATGCGATGGGGGGCGATGGCATAGCTGGACCGTCAGGTCTTAGCAAGAGTGTCATTGTAACCACCGGTTCGGCGTCAACAAGCCTTGGCAAACTCAGTGCCAAGGAGTTGCTCCGTCGACGTTCGTTGGCAAGCCTTCGTGTACCAATTGGTTCTTCTCTGGCTGCACCCGTTCCCCCATCCGCGTTGACAGCATCAAGGGGCCCGGTGGGACTGAAGCGAAAAGTGGATGCATTAGGCGTGGACGAGTTGACGAATGCGCCAGGTATGTCACATTTCGTCGTCCTGGATGTTTGTGTCCGCTGAACCGCTTGTTGTCCACAGCAAAACGTCATATGACAGAATCATCTTCACAATCATCTTCCGATCTTTCCCTTCCTTCTCGCACCCTACCGGCCAACGAAACTGACGTGACCACGCCGTCACTCTCTTCCGATAATGACCGAGACGAGAATAGCATTGAGGATAGGGTTCCATCAACTCCTCCTGGTTCCCGAACTACCTCTGCAATCCAAAAATCTTTTAATAAACATACTCCCGAAGAGCGCGTAGATATCATCAATGTCGATATGGAAGACCATACGCATCCAGAACCCCGAACGATTGGCCGTGAACCCGTACCTAGCCGTACCTCCGATATGTTCCAGAAACGTCCTCCAACATCTCCAATACCTTTCCCCACTCCACGTAAACCCTCTGCCCCGGCGCGTACCAAGCGAGGAGCGACTCCAAAGCCGAAATCGCTTTCCTACTCAGACTCAGAGAACGAGGACATAGCGTTTCCACAGGACGCACCTATTCCCCCTATTTCACTCATCCCTGTTTCGAAACCCGGACCAACAAAATCGAAAACAAAATCCAGCTTGGCGGGGAAAGGTCGCCCAAGATCTGCGTTACAACAGCAAAATGGTCACACACCGACTTCCTCGGGTTCTGGATCAAGTTCTCAGAACAAACGCAAGAGAGTGCAGAAACGGCGTCAGACGCTGGATGAAGAACTACGTGCTGCAGAAGCTCGTTCTTCCGACGTGGATCAGTGCAACGACGAGTTTGATCCAGAAAGGGAGGACGACGTATTCACTGCCACGGGCACCAAGAGCAAACGGAGAGGTTTCCTTGCGCATGGTGGAGGTGGGGGTGTACCTGTGTTTATGGGTGTAGGATGCGTACAGGGAGCGGTACAGGACAGCACGGACGAAGACGAACCTGACAAGCCGCAGGCTGTTAAACGGTCCAAGTTGGCACCTCAGGTCTCTCTCATCCCGCGGCCAAAAGCCAGAACGTAAGAACTAGATCTCGTCGATAATACCTATTTGCAATGATACCGTAGCTATGATATTTCGCTATTTATCTGTATTTCTCAACGTAAATTACTTGATTGTTGTTCTTCTATCAAAGTTCTTTGCTGACTTGGAATTGTGATGTCGGGCCGGCCCGGGCTAGCCTGTACCGTCTAATGAAAGTGCTGTATCGGCCGGATTTCATATGCGACCAATAGCATTTTCTGTGACTATCTCTGTGAGTTTACGCGCGGCATCGACCACATTTCTGTGACTCGGACATGGACATGCAAGCATTTTCCGAGAGAGTGAGGCGGGGGGTCGAGCGACTCTGCGCACATGCCGCCAGCAATCGACAAGATTTGTAGGTGATTTGGGTCCTGTAGGCTGTTCCCCACTCAATCGGTACAAACTTGGATCCACAGGTCGGGCGTCTCGAGAAAGAAACTTGCTGCCGTTCTGGTTCTACTTTACGAACAAAGAGGAGAACTCCGAGTCCTCCTCACGACACGTTCCAAACATCTTCGTGCTCACCCCGGACAGACGGCGCTGCCGGGCGGCAAAACTGACGAGACCGACGTAGATCTTGTTCATACAGCTGTAAGATTTCCTTGTGCTTGTCCCGCTCTGATATCTTCTTCCCTTGATCGCTCTTTCCACGTGACAGCTTAGAGAGGCCGAGGAGGAGGTCGGACTTCCTCTGGGCTCGCCCGACGTCCACGTTCTCTGCACTCTCCGTCCGTTCCTTTCGCAATCCCAGCTCATTGTCACTCCCGTCGTCGCGCTGCTCACGGATCTCGATATTCTTCGTACCCTGAATCCTTGCGTCGGAGAGGTGGATCATATCTTTAGCCATCCACTCGAGGCCATTCTCAATCCGTTGCTGTCCGAGAAGGAGCCACTTGTTCCGAGGGGTAGTGAAGACTGGCCATATTCCGAAGACTTTCACGTATGTGCTAGTGCTTTTGTTTTGTTCTTGCGAAGGTTGAGGCTGGCGACTTTTCTTGTTGGCACTTACCTTTTTTTACCTGTTTCTATAAACTTGCGGGGCGCGCGACGATAGAATTGGAAGGATGAAGTCATCAAGATCGACGAGACGGAGAGTGTGGTATACCGCCATCACCGCTTCCGTTCTTGTGCTTCTCCTGTCAAGGGCTTGACGGCCGAAATCCTTGTGAGAGATCAGATCGCACGACGGGTTCCATTTTACTGAATTTTCCCTGTTCTTTGTGCTTAGATTTATGTAGCTGGTGTTGTTTATGACAAGGAAAGGGTGTATGATGAACGCCATCATTCTGGAAAGGAGATCTCATCTTTGTTGGATCTTCGTATACGGCAGTATCGGACCCTGGAATTCGGGCCTGGATGCAATGCGCACATATCGGATGTCAGAGTAGAACATTAGCAGTTTCACAATTACAATTCAATTGTAAACCGTAGATCTTTTGTACAGTATATTTCATGTCTGAAGACCAACACTCTACCATTGTATGTTGCGAAGAATTACTTACTTACGCAACATTATGGATCTCCCCAAGGCCGGATAAGGTATTTTACTAGATGCCAAGTGGCCGCCACTATTAGCGTACTAGGGCTCCGTGTAAAACGTCAGACATTCCAAACTGTTAGCTGTTTATAATGTCGAATGACCAGTTATTAATCATTTTCCCCTGTCAGAAATTGTATATTTTGGCAGAGATTTTTTCCGATCCCGCGCCTATTGGCACTCGGAACTCGGAATATCCAACTTGGCCCCTGTCTTAGAGGCAGTGCCCACACGCATGACTTCAATTATTAGGTAATTTTGCCGATTAATGCCGTGTCAATCCAGCACTAGAATCCCTTGTCCCTGTCACCGACGGCGACGACAACGACCAGGAGGTGGAGCTCATCGTAGGCGGTAACGACCGCCCTTCCAGACAAACCACCCAGGACATGCCAGTCATGTTCCTGCCACCCCCCATGAGTACGCATTCGTTTTTCGACACGAGAATCACTTGATTGTCCTCCCGAATAGGTCTTCCCCAACCTCGAGGTCTTATTGCTAGCACCCAAGATCTCCTCGCTCGCTTCTGCCTCCATGCCGCATACGACAAGCATGTCCGTGTTCCTCTTGACTCTTCTGTCGCACCACCCCCCACCCCCCATCAAACAAATCTCCCACTCCCACCCGACATAGACGACAAGAAAAAGAAGAACTCTTATCGTCACCTTATCAAAAGCCTCCCTGGAAAACACTCCATGAAAAAAGATGATTATTTGGCCACTATTATACAAGTGCCTCCGAAGCAGCACATACCCATAACGCCATTCGACGTGAAAACACAGAGGGAAGCTTTCACCGTCTCTGCCGAAGGGCTTAAAGGGGTCTGTTTTATTCCAACCATAAACTATTCTAATCGTGCTCACTCCCTGATCAGTGGAACGCGGGCGCTCTAATACTTGAGTCTGCGCAAGCTCGCGAAGATCGCAAAAAGCGCGTCAGTATCGTTCCTCTCTCTGCCACACTTCCACCAATGCCTTATCGTTTTTCTTTTCTTCACAGAAAGAACTTAGAAGACTTGCTCGTATCCCTCCGCCAGGACGAACTGGCCAGTCGACAGCCACCCCCACGAGTGCCACGCCACGTTCTGGTGTGACAACGACCGCACCGCCTCAGCGAACTAACGTCCCCGCTCTCAGTAGAGGTCAGAAACGCGAGCTAGAAGATTGATGGAATTCAATCATGCATTATCCCTATCACTGTATTCTCTTAGTAATATACATCAAATCACATGTGTGTCCGAATGCTTGGGTCTTTTCAGGGAAAGACTACAGTAGTACAAATGCACAAATAATCCGTGCTATTTTTGTCGTAGGGGCTCAATTTCTGGGGGTGAGTGCGCACCATTTCGGGTACGGGCACCGAGCACACAAAATGAATAACAAATGGAAACAACTGCAGTGATCCCCGGTCACTTGAGCCAATCGACCTTTATGCACACCATTCACACCAGACTCACACTACAAACACTGTAGCTTGTAAGTGAGATATGTAGGAAGCTGTGAAAATTAATAGAGGCCTAAACTATTGTCTGTTCATGAGTAATTGCTGAGAAAGTGACTATTTGTATGCAGTACAAGTGTAGTAGTGGTAAATGACGACTCTATGCCATGGAGACTTGGTAATCAACTGCAGTTGAAATGGTAGTAATGCATATACTAGCAATGCATAATGGACAACATACCTGAGTACATTGTAGAAATCCAAATGTGCATGGTGTTGGCAATGGCAAAACCTACATCTGCAAACTTCACAATGTCTACATAGCAATATGTAGTTTATATAGTCCCATAGCAGCTGTAGGCTGCTCCCCGATATGTAGTGCTATATAGTGGAGGGAGTTAACTATGTGGTCCTCTGTATTACTATATAGTAGCTCATTATTTACCTTGTGATACATAGTGGGCCTCGAACTACCCCCTTGGTTACTACAGGTTACTATGTAGCACTTTGTGATGCTACATATAATTCACAACTTCACATTGCACAATATAGAGAGAACAACACTAGCATTAAATCACAATCCTACTAAACACTGCTACCCACTGGCACTGTTGAAGAAGTTGCTGGAAGAAGTTTGGTAATCATAAACAGCATTAAAAAAAATGGTGCTCAGCAATGCTGCCTTCTTCTCTCTGGTAGTGCTGAGTTGTGGGACTCTTGCTTTGACACTGTAGAGTGTTAGTCCATTTTGCCTTTCACTCAAGGAGTACTAACCATCCTTTTTCATAGACCTTTCATAAGAGCTTATCAACCAGCATATACTTGCCAGTTGCCTTCTTGAATTCCTCGAGTGCCACCATGTGACTGTCATAGATAGGCAGATACTCATCTTCTGTGAAGTTGATTTTTTGCTGAGTACTCTGAGCCCACTCATCAATGCTGCAGTGGATTTGTTCATCAACAATAAGTAAGATACTATATTGTACAATAAAGAACACATACTGCTGCCACCACGAGTGCAAACCTGGCACAAGGGAATATAGAAATCCAACAGGGACTTCTATGGTGCAGCTGAGGAATTCAAGGGATAATTCTCTAGTAGAGACTTACTAGGAATATGAGCTGTCTGTTGTTGAGGCTAAACCAAAGCTAGTAATCACTTGTTGAGGTGAAAGCAAGCTTAGAATTTAGGGGGGCTGAAAGAGCCCTTATATACTACAGTACATGTTTGTACTTGTGTATATATAGAAGGTCATAGAATGTTCTACAGTGACCTCAAAAACCCTTTCAATGTTTGCCTCAACTGTGATGTGTGGAGCACACTGCCAGGGACTGGGGGAATTTCGGTTGGCTTTGGTGGAGTTATATATAGTACATACTCTTGGCTATGACATTGCCTCCAGGATCATGTGATTTGGTTCACACACCATTGAGATAGATCCATTTTAAAACAACCATGTCATCGAAAGGGTTTCCAAGCTTTTGAATTTACAAGGGTATTTGGATATTATCAGTACTTGGTATAGCCTCCTTTTGCTTTCAGCACTGCCTGAACCCTCCTAGGCATACTCTCAATCAGTTTCTGACACTC
>JBBPMR010000512.1:0-19582 GCA_038090415.1 Rossbeevera mucosa | reverse complement strand
CAAAAGCTCTAGCTTTCCTTTCAGTCACCACCGCCCCCCTACACCTCCCACCATCCACCAGAACCCCTCTTGCACTCCCCTCAGTTCCCCTTTGCCCTAGTGGCCTAGACCCTTACTCATCTCTCTTTAGTCATCTGCAGTCTTCGTGACTCATCCATAACTGCGGATTACTCATCTCATTATTCATGCTTACTCATTTGCCCTTTAACCATCCACAGTCTTCATGACTTATTTCATACTGCGGATTACTCATACCCTTTACCCTTGCTTAGTGTGCTCTTACTCATCTGCAGTCTTCATGACTCATTCTTACTGAGGCTGACACATACCCTTCGGTCATGTTTCATGACCTACCATTCCCTTAGTATATAAACCCTAGACACTCATCCTGTAACACTAAGCTAGAGCTACTCGATACTCTCGAATATAGCTGCTCTCAATCTAGTTCTTAGCCCCTCTGAGCATGTGCTCCTCCCTCTAGTCCTTCATCAACCTAAGGCCCTCCCCTTCAGTCTCCTCAGCCAAGTCCTTGTGTTTTACTTTGTGGTGAAGCTCACTAGGCATCCCTTAACCCCTAGTCATCTGTAGGCCTTTGTCTTTGGACTCCCTTAGGACTCCTCAACCCTAGACTTAGTACCCATCAAGTCTACTACCGACCCTACCTGGGCCAGTCGTAACAGATGGTAGGATTGCTGAGAGGAGAAGGTTGAGGGGGTAGCTGAGAAGGTGGATTGAGGGCAATGAGTGTGTTGATGAGAGTGAGGAGAAGGGATGGAAAGGGGTCAAACAGCAGGGCAGCAAACTTGTGGATGGCCAGGGGCTGAGATGAGACAAATGGGGCAGTGGTAGTCTTCACAATTGACCCTCTTGTGGCCTCAATGATGGCATACATAGCATATGAAGGGGTAATCAGAATGGTGGCAAGGAAGAACTATTTTGTTTCCATCTAAGAATGTCTGTCGTTCAGCCTGGTTTAAATCTGCCTCGACTCGAGCAAGTACTCATTCTTCCCCTGTGTCTAAGGAAGATCAGCTGGCAGAGGGGGTGGTCAGAACATCTGGGGGAACATTGTCACAAAGGTCTGAGTCAGAGATGAAAGCATCCACAAGTCTATCAAGAAGAGGGTGGTGAGGTTGATGAAGAAGGTTGTCAGTGTGGAGAAGGGCATCAACCATACCCAACTAGTCCAGAAGGGGGAGGAGGGCAAAAACTTGGGTTTTTGCAACCTCTTTAAGAATGGAGATGAAGAGGTGGATAAAGGGGTCTTCAGACCTGAGGAAGGGGTGAAAGAGATGGTCGATGGTGATGGAGAGACAGAGGTTCTGCATGAATGCCTGTCTGGCAAGGTGGAGGGGGGGAGTCTGTGTCTAGGAGGAGGTCTAATGTGTGGGCGAGACGAGAGTCATGAAGCTGGAAGTCAATGAGATCGAGATTTCCTTTCTCAGAGAAGGAAAGAAGGTGGTGGGTGAAGGTGAGTTCCATAGGAGAGCTGGAAGAAGAGCCAAAGGTGGAGAAGTTCATGTTTTCAAAGAAGAACTTTTAGCAACAAGTGGGTGGTTTGTTGCTTGGGGAAAAAAAAGGAGGGGTGGGCCTTCTTATAAGCATTCAGGACTGTTTTGGCATGTTTGAGTTCCTTAACAGGTATCCTGGAGTCTTCTTTGGCCAAGTAACCCTTCCATCAGATCAGGAAGTGGCATTTCTGTGACAGCCCCTTGTATTGTACAATCTTCTCAATTTTGTACTCTTCTTCGCCTTCTACAAGATCTGGGGGAGGTGATGGGAAGTTGGGACCATAGACAAGGTTCTTGTGATATGGGGATAAGAGGGAGCCATGGAATACATTATGAATATGCCAGGTTTTGGGGAGACAGAGTTTGTAGGTGATCAGAGATAGGACATCAGTGATAGTAAAGAGTTCTTCTCACTTAGTTCCAAGTTTTGGGGATGCTAGAGAGCATTGTAGGTTCCTGGCTTCCAGCCAGACTTTGTCTCCTTTCAAGAAGGGTTTAAAGGACTTAGTGGATTGAACCTTTATTACTTGACGAGCCAGTTCATGGGCAGCTAGGGCTTCATCTCGAGCAGCAGAGAGCTTCTGGAGTCTTGCTTCGACTGCAGGGATGTTGAATTGGGAGATTACCGATGGGAATGAGCGGGGTTCATATCCCATCATAAGGAAGAATAGAGACTTCCCTGTGACAAAATGAGGGTGGTGATTATGAGCAAATTCAGCATGGGAGATATGTTCTGCCCATCTGGTAGAGTTGTCATGGCAGTAGATGCAGAGGAATGTCTCTACCTCTTGGTTAACTCTTTCAGTTTTACTGTTGGTTTGAGGGTGGTAGGCTGTGGACAGGGAGAGGGTGTATCCAATGAGTTTTGTGGGTTTCTTGGCAAAGGCAGAGGTGAACTGGGGGCCTCGATCTGAGATGATTTTATCATAGAGGCCAAACTGGATGTAGACCTTGTGAAAGAAAAGATTGGCTATTCCTTCTGCAGTGACAGTTTTCTTAGTAGGGCAATGAATTACCCTCTTAGTAAGACCATGGTTGACCACAACCAATAGAGAATCAAAGCCATTGGAGAAAGGGAGGTCTGTGATCAGATCACAGGAGACTTGCTGGAAGGGGTGAGAGCAGAAGGAGGCAATAGGGTTGAGTGGAGGGGCAGTGGAATGGGTATTGACCTTGTTTTGCTGGCAGGTAGTGCAGCCCTCAACATATTTCCAGACAAAGTGGGCCAGGCCAGGCCACCAGAACTCAGAAGCAACCAGTTGACAAGTTTTGAGGTATCCAGGGTGTCCAGCAGAGAGGTGGTCATGGAAACAAGCCACAATAGATTGGTGTAGCTAGAGATCATTGGGGACATAGACACAACCTTGGTAGGTAAGGATACCATGGAAGAAGACATCTGGATCCCTGCACAGAAGTTAAAGCATGCCAAGTCCACCCTCCTTGCTTATAAAAAGCTCCATCCCTCCATCTTTTCCCTCTAAACCTTTCCAAATGCACCACCAAACCAACATGTTCTATGTCTCTATCTAATCCCCTTCTACCATATCTTCCCTTTCTCCTACCACCCCACCACTTTCACCTCCTGCTTCAAGTACTTTCTCTAATCTTCCTAGGAGCAATGCTTCTCTGTTAGATAACTCAAGCCCAATGGGACTTGGCTCTCCTCTTCCCATTCTCATAACTGATGATACCCTCTTCCACTGGCGTTCTGAGTCTCCCCTCCTTGTCCCCTCCCCTCACCCTGTTCTTGCAGTAGACATCCCCACCTATACCCTTCGCCTTCAAAACGACAAACCCTTGTCCCCTTCCATTTGCTGCCTTAGAGCATATCTGCAGGACTCCAGGATGCACCACCTCATATCTGCCCACATAGACATTGACTCCCCTCTTAAGTTTCTCTATCTCACCTTTGTCCACTCCTCCTACCTCCTACCCATCATTAATGCCATGCTCTCCTCTTCTAAAGGCAGCCAGGCATTCCTGGCCTCTCAGGTATCTGCCTCTCATTGAGCCATTGAGGAGTGGCTCCTCTCGGCCATGCACCAGCTGGGCATGATGGAGTTTATGGACGATATTGATCAGTTTCTGGCTGAACTGGCCACCCACCCCTCAATTCCCTCCTTCTCTCTCTTGCCAGAACCCTCCCCCCTTTTCTTCCCTGCAGAGGTTGAAGCAGTCTCTCCAACTGGTCTCCTCAAGGTTCCTCCCATCCCCTCTCCATTCTCCTCTCCACTTGACCCTATCAAAATCAAGGCTCTCAATCGCATCACATCAAAGCCCTCCACTGCTCTGAAGAAGTCACCCCTTTGAAACAGGACCACTATAAGGGAATCGACCCCACCTTCTTGTTTCCCAAGTCCCCCCCTACCTCCTTCTCTTCCTTCAATGTCAAAGAACCTGTCACTGTTATGTTTCAACTTTTTTTTTTTTTTCTTTCACTTCTTCTCACTATGGACTACTGAGTCACTGCATTCAAACTACACTCTGACCATTTCTTTTCTTCTATGATGACTCGATACCCTTAACTCCATTTCTGTTTACATCACTTGCCTTAGTCATTATTTCCTCCATTACTCATCCTCATTTGTCATTATAACTCACTTTGACTCATCCACAGTCATTATGACTCATCGATGCTGTGCATTATTACTCATCTTCTTCCACCATGTTCCATGGTGTTCCATTTGCTTACTTAAGCATTATGCCTCTGTACTATATAAATCCCACCATACCTACTGCATTCCCTAAGCTAGATCTCCTCTGTACTCTCATACCTGCTATCAATCTAGCCCACTCTTGCTATCCCCTTCATTGGGTGTCTCTTTGAAAGTCTTTGTCCTACTTCTGACTGGATGCTTGACTTGTAACACTCCACTTGATTGTGTTACCATCGCTTCTACATTTGATAGGACAACATCTGCAACCGCCACCTCAAAGCGGTACCTTCAACCCTCATCTATTGTTAAGACCTTCAATCTCTCTGATATCCTAGTCTCTTGATTGTCTATTCTGATGATACCTTGAACCTCTAGTCCCACAGAGGCTACGCTCATTCCTATCTGGACCAAGTGTAATAGTCACCTTGGACAGAGTCAAACTGGACCAACAACAAACCACCAGAAGTCGCCCTCTTCCCCAAGGACACCCCCTCTTCTCCTCCTCCTGCTTTCAGTGTCAACACCTAGAATACTTTCAGGTCGACTGCTTCCACTATTAATGCTCTACCTGTCTTCGCAGGCACCCAGGTCACATCCAGAAGACTTGCCCCCTTTATAGACATGCCCCTTGCATCTCCCCCTCCTCCTCTTCTTTCTCCTCCCACCATTTCAGGGGCTCCAGATGTTCTTCCAGATCATCCAACCACCTCCTCTCCATTCCTCCCCCTCAACAAAACTCTCAAGACAACATCAGTAATTATGGAGATGACTTCTATGATGAAGTCACTGAGTCTAACATGACTGGAGAACACTGTGACCATTTCTGACTGCTTTGTTCAGGTGAACTGAAGCCTATAAGGGGGGTAATGTTACAACTTGCCCCTACTCTTTTCCTTTCTCTCTTCATTAATGCTTATTACTATGCTTTCCTCTTATCGATTGTTTACTCACAATACTTTAGTCATCCATAGTCTTCTTGACTCATCTATAACTGCAGATTACCAACCTCCCTGACTTATGCTTATTCATTATGCTTCGTCATCCACTTAGTGTATCATTACTCATCCATAGTCTTCATGACACATTTATACTGTGGCTGACACATCTTCCTTCGGTCATGTTTCTTGACCTTCCATTCCCCTTCTATATAAATCCTAGATACTCATTCTTATAACACTAAGCCAGAGCTACTCAATTCTCCCTTGAATCCACTTGCTCCTAAGCCAATCCTTAGTCCCTCTGAGCATGTTGTTGAAATACACTACACTTAGTTTACTATTCACCTAGCTTTCCATTCCGGTACAACATTCCCATGTCACTCATTACATACAGTTCCAGATAGTTCCGCACATCCCTCAGTCGTTTTACTCCTTCGACTGAGGTATGCTGCTAATCATGCTCATTCATACTATTGCTAACATGTACCTTAGTGCTCACTCTCATTAGGTACATAATACAGTCATTTTACTCCTTCAACTGAGTGCTCGCTCTCATTAGGTTATGAGCCCTGTTGCATGAAAATTGCACCAGCATAGTAAAGTCAAAATGAACTCACTGGATTGATCTGCACCTCCACACTTGTCTTCTATGCTCTCTTGTTTCACCTAGACAAACCCCGCACTTAGTCCCCACCCACTTAATTCCACAATGTCAAATCTAGGCCCAAGCACAGCCACATCATCGTGCTCACCATCTATGCCAGCACCTGCTCCCACCATCCCTAAAACATGGGAAATCCCATTAAATGTCAGCCACTATTTTCCAAAACACTCAGAGGACCATCTCGCAGATGAGAAAGGTTACTTTGCATGGTTGCACCTAATGTGCCAAGGTTTCGACATGTTCAACCTAACGGAGATTGTTGATGGAACACTTGGGAAGCCTTCAGACTCTGCTGAGCTACTTATATGGAAAAAGAGGAATGCTACAGCTCATGCATTAATTTTGGGCTGCATCAAACCAGAATTGATTCCGAAAATAGCTCATCTGACAACTGCTCATGATGCCTGGGGTCTTCTTGCTGCAGAATTTGGCCAAGTCAGGACTGGATCAATTATCTACTGGTTCCGCCACATGACGAGACATATGGAAAGTGGCAGCGATGTATCAACACATATAAATGAGTATCAGGAAGCTATCTGACACCTGACAAATGCAAATCTAGTATTACCAGATTTTGCTGTTGCCGCCATCCTGCTCTCTACATTACCATGTGACCCAAAGGATTCCAACTCTTGGGATTACTTTGTAAAGGGGATATGAATACAAAAAACCACTACGCTATCAGGAGTCATTTCAGAAATCCTTGAAAAGAAGCGCCGCCAAACACCTGCCACTGTTATCACCATCCGAAACAGCTCTTGCTACTCTGGAATGCACCGTCCGTGCTGTCGGCATGAAATTTTGCACAAATTGCAAACAGAAAGGACACACCAAGGACAACTGCTGGGGAAAAGGTGGCAGAAAGGAAGGCCAGGGCCTGAAATGAAAGAAAAAGGAAAAAGGGAACAAGAAAGCCAAGGTCACTACAGAGGAAGGAGGGGATGAAACGTCAAATGTCATTATGGAGAAATGCTTCATGGCCACAGAAACTACAGAGATGCCATCTCAGGACTCCTTGCCAGCCACAGACTCAGTGTACAGTGCACACGCAGCACTGAGTGTGACTCCTATCATTGATTCTGGTGCTTCGACTCACATTCTCGCAGATCACTCATCCTTCAAGTCCTATGTGCACTCTTTGGGCAGCATCAATGGCTTTGGAAATGGCCAGTCCACTATTGCAGGTCATGGTAAAGCACAATTGCTTGCCAGCAGACCATCTGGTGGTACTATCAACCTTCAACTACGCGATACATGCCACGTTCCACTGTCCAAACTACCCATTATCTCAGTCTCGCGACTTGACATTGCCGAATGCTACATGCTATTTGGTGCAGGCTGTTGTGTCACATTTGAGTGCAAAGATGATGGACAACTGTTGCACAATATTCTGAATAAACCTTGTCACATCATGTTTACTGCCACCAGACAGGCTGACCGCTTATATCATATGGACATGCCTCGATGCCAATCAAACAAAGTCACTTTCCAAGCCATTCCCCCCATCTCCAAGCTCAAGCAGCTGCACCATTGACTAGGTCACCTCAACTACCAGTCGGTTTGAGCACTTGTGAAGAAAGGCCTAGCAACAGGCATTAAATTAACCCAGAATGAGCTCGACTTCGAACCATCCATCTGTTCACCATGTGCTATGGGCAAAATAACCAGAGCTTCGTTTCCACCCTTGGAAAGTGGTAAAGCGAGCCAGTTCCTTGCACTGATTCACTCAGACCTATGGGGTCCTGCTCCTGTCCAAACCCCTTCGGGCAAACACTACATGATGACCCTTACAGATGACTACTCTCAATGGGTGTGGATACTATTCCTACATAAAAAAAGTGATGCATTCACTGTATTTAAAGAGTGGAAGATGGAGATCGAGAACACAAGTGGCCAGACCATCCAATGCTTCCAAACAGACAATGGCAGCTAATTTTTCAATATACTATGGATCAATTACATGAAGCAATGCGGAATATGCTGGGAGTTGACTACCCCTTGGACCCCTGAGCAAAATGGCATCTCTGAACGCTTCAACTGATCCGTCATTGATCGCATCCACACCATTCTGATCAACACCAGTCTACCACTTTTCCTCTGGGCTGAGGCAGCAAATTATATCGTCTACACAAAGAATTGCCACTCTACCCACTCACTCAAGGATACCACTCCATACGAAAGGCAGCACAGACACAAACCCGATGTCTCCCGTCTCCATCGCTTCAGCTGCACTGCCTATGTGCTCGGTGACTCCCCAGAGTGCTGCAAGCTGGATCTGAAAGGGAAACAAGGCATTTTTCTGGGCTACTTGGAGACTCAGAAAGGTTGGCGACTCTATCACCCCAACAAATGTTGCATCCAAGTATCTGCACACGTCACTTTTGATGACTCCAATGACTTGTGTGACAGCTTTCAGGCTGAGAGGGAGAATCAGTTCTCTTATCGATCACTCAAATCATCTGTACTCAATGATGATGACAGCCCGAAACCTGACCAAATAGTGCAGCCGCTACCACATGCACAACCTATTCAACTACCTCCAGTTCCTCAGCCTTTGCCACCTGCTCGACCTCCTCATGCTCGACCTGAACCACCACCTCCACGTGCTCCGTCAACACGCACTGCTGCTGCAAAAGCACGCAGTGCAATTGCTTCCATTTATGGGCATCAGCCTATGAACATGGAACTACCATCAGTCCAAGATGACTCAGAGGTGGAAGTAAACGACATGCTCACCACTGGAGATGACTCAGCAAATGAGGAAGCCAATATTGCTTTGGGCAAAGACCCCCACACATATCATGAGGCCATCAATTCCCCTGACCGAACGGAATGGGAGCAAGCTATGCAAGATGAGCTCGACTCAATCGCACAACTTGGCACCTACCGTCTAGTCAAACTTCCACCCGGCCGTGATGCAATTGACACCAAATGGGTCTATTGCATCAAATGTGACAAGGCTGGCAATATTTCCGGATACAAAGCTCGACTAGTCACTCATGGATTCACCCAAAAATCCAGCATTGATTTCGATGAGACCTTTACACCCATTGCATGGATTGAGTCGATCCGCCTCTTATGCACAATTGCAGCTGCTCTAAATTGGGAAATCCATGTCATTGATGTCGACTCAGCTTTTCTCAACAGCGAGATGCCTGATGACCAACCAGCATATGTCAAACAGCTGACTGGATTTGAAGCGAAGGGTAAAGAGAACCTTGTCTGGATTCTCCTCAAGGTGCTGTATGGACTATGGCAATCCGGATTCCTTTGGTATCAAAAGCTTAAGTCCATTCTAATCAAGATCGGATTCACTGTTTGCTTTGCTGACCACTGTGTCTTCATCCATTGTTGCACCACTGGAATTTGCATTATTGCATCCCATGTCGATGATCTTGGACTCTATGTATCATCACTCAATGAACTCAAGCTACTCAAAACTGAATTCGGTGCACATGTCTCTTTCAAGGACCATGGGGAAATCCATCACATTCTTGGCATTGAACTAATTTGAGACCGTGTTGCTCACACCATTTCTCTTTCACACCACCAATACATTGACCAAATGGCAAAAACTTATGGTCTAGAGTCTGTGAATCCTGTCAGAACTCCAGAGCAATCCGGCCTTCGACTGTCATGCCAGCACTGCCCATCCATGGACGATGAAGCGCACGAAATGTGCAACATACCATACCAAAATGCTGTCAGAGTGCTCAACCACTGTGCCATCATGATGCGACCTGTTATTGCCCATGCCATGCAGCAAGTCACACAATTCGCAGCAAATCTGGGCCACATACACTGGACCACAGTTAAATGCATTCTCCATTATCTCAAAAGCATGCGGAACCTCGTTCTTAGGGTGGCAAGCTCGGCAGCAACATAATCACGCCTCATGCTTTCAGTGATGCTGACTTTGTGAACTCATCTGACAATGCTTGCTCTGTATCCAGCTACACAGTCATGCTTGGCACTGGAACTTTTTCGTGGTCAGCCAAAAAGCAAATGGCCACCACACTATCGACCGGCAAAGCTAAATACTATGCTGCCACTCATGTCGGATGTGAAATCCTCTGGTTCCACAATTTACTGGCCAAACTCGGATTCCTGCAAGCTCACCCAACTGCGGTACATGTCGACAACACAGCCACAATTCGCATTTTAACCACGCCGGACGAGATGTTGACAAGAACCCACCACATTCATTTATCATACTTCTGGATCAAAGACAAGGTCAAGTGCAAACAAATCACTCTGCAACACATCATTTTGGCCGAAAACACAGCCGACATCTTTACAAAAGGACTACCTACAGAAACACATAGATATCTCATACATTTACTCAGACTATATTTATGGACTGATGCTAGTTGAGGGGGAGTGTTGAAATATGCTACACTTAGTTTACTATTCACCTAGCTTTCCATTCTGGTACAACATTCCCATGTCACTCATTACATACAGTTCTGGAGAGTTCTGCACATCTCTCAGTCGTTTTACTCCTTCAACTGAGGTATGCTGCTAATCATGCTCATTCATACTATTGCTAACATGTACCTTAGTGCTCACTCTCATTACATGTGCTCCTCAACTCAAGTCCTTCATTGTTCTTAGGCGTTTCCCTTCAGACTCCTTAGCCAAGTCCTTGTGTTTCACTTCAAGATGAAGCTCACTAGGCACTCCTTAGCCTTTAGTCATCCTTAGGCCTCCCCCTTTGAACTTCCTCAGTCCAAAGCCCTCTTGCTATGCTTTATGGTGAGGCTTTCAAGGCACTCTTAGTGCTTTGTCATCCCCAGGTGTCTATTTTCAGACTGCTCTGCCCTAGCCTCAGTACCCATTGAGTCTGCAACTGACCCTACCTGGGCCAGTCATAACAGTAATTCTATGCCCCACAAGAAAAACCATCACCGCTAAGGGAATAGCTTCCCTTTTCTTTCACAAAGTCTACATCCACTTCAGTCTCTATGACAAAATCATCTCCAACCATGGACCACAGTTCACCTCTGCCTTTGCTAGAGAACTCAGATGCCTTCTCAGCTATGACCTCTCCCTGTCCACTGTGTATCATCCCCAATCAGATGAAGAAACCAAACAAGTCAACCAAGAAGTGGAGACCTATCTCCACATCTTCTGTGGCAGCAACTCCACCTCATGGTCCAATTTAATCTCCCACACTGAATTTGTGCACAACCACTACCCCCATTCCATCACCAACAAGTCCCCTTTCTCCTTAATCCTTAGCTTTGAACCTCGTGCTCTTCCTGCCATTATCTCCAACACCAACATTCCTGCCTTAGAAACTCATCTCA
Source organism: Rossbeevera mucosa (assembly GCA_038090415.1). Lineage (NCBI taxonomy): Eukaryota > Fungi > Basidiomycota > Agaricomycetes > Boletales > Boletaceae > Rossbeevera > Rossbeevera mucosa. The sequence goes on along the minus strand of JBBPMR010000512.1, from coordinate 8,503 downwards.
AAGACCTTGCTATCACCCATGATGAAGCCCTTGCCTTCCACAAACTGGCCAGACAAGTCATGGCCTCTTGCTCCAACTGTCATTTTGTTCCCTTTGCCCTCAAGAACAAAGTCTGGCTTGAAGCCAGGAACCTCTGCTGAACCACGACTCATTCAAAGTTTGCCCTGAAGCAAGAAGGTCCCTTTATCATCACCAAGGTCTTATCACTGATCACATATAAACTGCACCTCCCCAAAACATGAAAAACCCATGACACATTCCATGCTTTGCTTCTCATCTCTTACCACAAAAACTCCATCCATGGGAAAAACTTCTCTATGCCACCCTCAGAACTTATAGAAGGTGAGGAAGAATATGAAATAGAATGGATCTTATGCCACCATGGAGCTCTGTCTCACTGCATGTTCCTAATCTGATGGAAAGGGTACTCCACCGAAGAAGACTCATGGATTGCTGAATTGGAGTTGCAGCATGCAAAATCCCTCCTCTTCAATTATAAAAAGCTTCACCCCCTTTCTTTCACTCTTTCTCCAAAACCCTCACCTTCCACCAAGAAACCAACATGTTGCTCCAAACCCTCTCAAAACTCATAATTCACTATGGCCCTCAAATTTACCAACTCCATTGTCTCTTTCTCCTTGCCCTCTGTTTCTTTGTCACCCTTAAATACTATGTCTTCCTTCACCCAGGCCAGCTGGAATAACCAGTTCGAACCTGAGAACTTATCCCCCATCTCCCTTGCTACCATGCCATTCACCTGTCTCCCCAAATCCATTCTCTCCATTGACATTCCCCTTTATGCCCCAGGTCTCCATAATAACTTCCCAGATGAAGAATGCATCTGCCTGATAAATCAGTACATCACCAACTCCCATCTTGCCACCCCCATCATAGCCTACCTGGATGTGGGCTCTCCACTCTATGCCCTCTATCATGTCTACCTCCAGGTTGAATGCCTCACCCTCATTGCATCCCATGTCACTATGCAGGCATACATTGAATTCATCAGATTCCTCCTCTCAACCATTTGGAATGAACTTTGAGGCATCCTCTCCATTTCCCTATACCAACTAGGCATGGGAGAATTGTTACTAGACCTTGACTGGTACCTTGCTGAGCTGCATAGACAACAATGCATCCCATCCCCCACACACCATCTACCTCATTCTCTTCCCTAGAAACTGATGAAATCAATGCTCTTGATTGAGCAGAAGCCATTTGAACTGGTAACAGCAGACAGACTCCCATACCTCACTTCCACCCCTGCTACTATGAAGCCTGCTTCAATTGCCACCACCTTGGACACCAACATGCTGACTGCATGTTCTATCAATGTTCCACCTGTCTACACTGGCGATCTGGTCACCCTTAGATCCATTGCACATTAAGGCACCCCTCTGACATTCCTTCCCTGGCTTCCTCTCTTCAGTTCTCTCAATCTTTACACTCCAGTCAATCCTCTTAGTGTTCTAACCAGATGTGTTCTGTTCCTTCACCTTGTCGATGCCACTCTCCATGTGTAGATGATACCTTGGTCAATAATGACATCTGGGATGACACAGCCTATGCTAACATCACCAGCTCCCCCAGCCCCTCTTATGGAGATTTCTAGTCCTTCACTGGTAGCTTGGACATAGTAGGGGGGTAATGTTACATTTCATTGTTTCTTTTCTCTTTCTTTTCTTGTTCTCACTACAGACTACTGAGTCTTTGCATTCAAACCATGCTTAGGCCATTTCTTTCTCCTATGATGACTAGATACCCTCAACCCATTCTGCTTACTCACTTGCCTTAGTCATCATTCCTTCCATCCCATTCTATGACATTCCATATGACTCATGCACAGTCAGCATGACTCATCTTCATTACTGCAGATTATTCATCATCCTTCCACCATGTTCCATGGTGTTCCATCCACTTACTCAGCCTTCTTTCCTTGTACTATATAAATCCATCCATACCTCTATATTTTCTAAGCTAGATCTCCTCTGTACTCTTATATCTCCTGCAATCTAGCCCATTCTTGTCCTTCCCTTCACAGGTGAACCTCTGCAAGTCTTTGTCCTACTCTTGACTGGACACTTGACTAGTAACACTCCACTTGATTGTGTTACAATTGATTCTATGTACATTCAATAGAACAACATCTATAACTGCCACCTCAAAGCAGTATCTTTGTTCTTGTTTGTTGTGACCTTCAATCCCAATGATCCCTTGCCACTTGATCATCTACAGACGATACCTTGTTCCCCTTCATTCCACAGAGGCTATGCTCATCCCTATCCAGGCCAAGCATAACACACGGTATATTATATCGAAGGGACTGATAATTCTGCAGATATGTTCACAAAGAACCTTGGATATATCAAATTCAAGCAACACCGCTCCCAAATGGGATTTACATTTTACTAGATGTACATATACATAATATACTTATTTTACTTAAGTGAAAGTCACCTCTTACAAAGCAAGGGGGAGTGTTAAATGAATAGAATGTACAAGTATACATATATAGTATATGTTACAAACTTGCCTAAACTGCCCCTAGTCATTGTCTATAGTCATTGAATATAACATTAAACCATTGAAATATCATATTGGCACCAAGGATTAGTGCATGCCATTGTCATAGACACCTGCTTCTTAGTGCTCGCACCATTGATGGATAGACATGCATGCTAAGCACTCATGGATAGATGCACACTATAGTAGCTTCTAACATTTGAATACCTTCTGATTTTGAGTCTGCCCTGCTTGAACGCATACGTACTTTCTTGAGCAACACGGTTAAGGTAATCCGAACTGTCTCGATGCTATTTGACATTTCGACTCAGACGTTTCGACAACCAGGTTGACACTGCACTCACAATCGTCATTGCCATGGATGGTTCATTGATAGTCACATGACTTAAGACATCACATATTGTATTGGTCATCATGACATCATTGTCCTCATTGTTATAGCATGGTAGAGCACGAGCGTTATGTGTGTTGCCATATAGATTGTTATAGGCATAGTGGATTGTAGATCCCTATCCGGATTGCATCTCGATTGATTGCCTGATCAGATCTCAATGGTATCTCCTCGGATCTCGATAAATCTCAATTGCATCTATAGATTGCCAATAGTTAGGATCTCTGCCACATAGTCATAATGAGAGTGAGCACTAAGGTACATGTTAGCGATAGTATGAACAAGCATGATTAGCAGCATACCTCAGTTGAAGGAGTAAAACGACTGAGGGATGTGTGAAACTCTCTGGAACTGTATGTAATGAGTGACATGGGAATGTTGTACCGGAATGAAAAGCTAGGTGAATAGTAAACTAAGTGTAGCATATTTCAACACTCCCCCTCAACTAGCATCAGTCTGTAAATGTAGTCCAAGTAAACGTATGAGATATCTATGTGTTTCCATAGGTAGTCCTTTTGTAAAGATGTCGGCTGTGTTTTTGGCCAAAATGATGTGTTGCGGAGTGATTTGTTTGTGCTTGACCTTGTCTTTGATCCAGAAGTATGATAAACAAATGTGGCGGGTTCTTGTCGACATCTCGTCTGGTGTGGTTAAAATGCTAATCGCAGCTGTGTTGTTGACATGTAGTGCAGTTGGGTGAGCTTGTGGGAATCTGAGTTCGGCCAGTAAATTGTGGAACCAGAGGATTTCACGTCCGACATGAGTGGCAGCATAGTATTCAGCTTTGCCGGTCGATAGTGTGGTGGCCATTTGCTTTTTGGCTGACCACGAAAAAGTTCCAGTGCCAAGCATGACTGTGTAGCCGGATACAGAGCAAGCATTGTCAGATGAGTTCACAAAGTCAGCATCACTGAAAGCATGAGGCATGATTATGTTGCCACCAAGCTTGCCACCCAAAGTAAGGATAAGGTTCTGTATGCCTTTGAGATAATGGAGAATGTGTTTAACTGTGGTCCAGTGTATGCGGCCCAGATTTGCTGCGAATTGTGCAACTTGCTGCATGGCATGGGCAATATCAGGTCATGTCATGATGGTGCAGTGGTCGAGCACTCCGACAGCATTTTGGTATGGTACGTTATGCATTTCGTGTGCTTTGTCATCCGTGGATAGGCAGTGCTGGCACAACAGTTGAAGGCCAGATTGCTCTGGAGTTGTGACAGGATTTGCAGATTCTAGACCATAAGTTTTTGCCATTTGGTCAATGTATTGGCAGTGTGAGAGAGAGATGGTGTGAGCAACATGGTCTCAAATTACTTCAATGCCAAGAATGTGATGGATTTCCCCATGGTCCTTAAAAGAGACATGTGCACCAAATTTGGTTTTGAGTCACTTGAGTTCGTCCAGTGACGATACATAGAGTCCAAGATTATCGACATGGGATGCAATAATGCAAATTCCAGTGGTGCAACAATGGATGAAGACACAGTGGTCAGCAAAGCAAACAGTGAATCCGATCTTAATTAGAATGGACTTAACCTTTTGATACCAAAGGAATCCAGATTGCCATAGTTCATATAGCACCTTGAGGAGAATCCAGACAAGGTTCTCTTTACCCTTCGCTTCAAATCCACTCAGCTGTTTGACATATGCTGGTCGGTCATCAGGCATCTTGCTGTTGAGCAAAGCTGAGTCGACATCAATGACATGGATTTCCCAATTTAGAGCAGCTGTAATTGCGCATAAGAGGCGGATCAACTCAATCCATGCAACGGGTGCAAAGGTCTCATTGAAACCAATGCCAGGTTTTTGGGTGAATCTGCGAGCGACTAGTTGAGCTTTGTATTGGGAGATATTGCCAGCCTCGTTGCATTTAATGCGATAGACCCATTTGGTGTCAATTGCATCACAGCCAGGTGGAAGTTTGACTAGACAGTAGGTGCTGAGTTGTGTGATTGAGTCGAGCTCATCTTGCATAGCTTGCTCCCATTCCATTCGGTCAGGGGAATTGATGGCCTCATGATATGTGCAGGGGTCTTCGCCCAAAGCAATATTGGCTTTCTCATTTGCTGAGTCATCTCCAGTGGTGAGCATGTCGTTTACTTCCACTTCCGAGTCATCTTGGACTGATGGTAGTTCCGTGTTCATAGGCTGATGCCCATAAATGGAAGCAATTGCACTGTGTGCTTTTGCAGCAGCAGTGCATGTTGATGCAGCACATGGAGGTGGTGGTTTAGGTTGAGCATGAGGAGGTGGAGCAGGTGGCAGAGGCTGAGGAACTGGAGGTAGTTGAATAGGTTGTGTGTGTGGTAGCAACTGCACTATTTGGTCAGGTTTCGGGCTGTCATTATCATTGAGTACAGATGATTTGAGTGATCGATAAGAGAACTGATTCTCCCCCTCAGCCTGAAAGCTGTCGCACAAGTCATTTGAGTCATCAAAAGTGACATGCACAGATACCTGGATGCAACGTTTGTTGGGGTGATAGAGTCACCAACCTTTCTGAGTCTCTGAGTAGCCCAGAAAAATGACTTGTTTTCCTTTCGGATTGAGCTTGCGACACTCTGGGGAGTCATCAAGCACATAGGCAGTGCAGCCAAAGCAATGGAGACGGGAGACATCAGGTTTGTGTCTGTGCTGCCTTTCATATGGGGTGGTATTCTTGAGCAAGTGGGTAGAGTGGCGATTCTTTGTGTAGATAATATAATTTGCTGCCTCAGCCCAGAGGAAAAGTGGTAGACTGGTGTCAATCAGAATGGTGCAGACACAGTCAATGACAGATCGGTTGAGGCATTCAGAGATGCCATTTTGCTCAGGGGTCTGAGGGGTAGTTGACTCCCAGCATATTCCACATTGCTTCATGTAATCAATCCATAGTGTATTGAAAAATTCACTTTGGAAACAACAAGAACATAGTGCTAAAGAAATTAATGGCACTCAAACAAGAATCGAATGAACACATGCAAGTGTTTATTACAAAATGGATGACCCTCTATGATGAAACCAGTTGTTGTTACGACCCTCATTTTTGATCTAAGTCTTAAGTGCTCGAGTTATTTTATCTAGGCACGCATCTATCTTATCTTATCAAGTCACATGATCGACATCTAGAACCTATGATGTCACAATAGTCTAGAACATGATGTCATATGATGTCATACCTCATTGCATCAGCATGGCACACAGCCTCACCTCATTGATAATACATGGATCACATAACCTATGCTCCTCATGGCTAGTGCATGCTTGACGCATGGTGGCCTCATGGTACTTTAACCTTATATAGATAGTTTATCTCACAATCATGGGACTTACTCCCATGCTTGCCCTAATGTACGCCTCATAGCCGACATGTGTAAAGTAGTATATATACAATGCCAGTACCAGCCAGACTCCCCAGTCTGTTCTGGTTGATTTCCGACTAAACAGCTCCCCCTTGTCTCATAGTTTGTTTCGATTGCGGATGACTTAGTGCAACTCCTGTATAGGTTTTGTGGTTGCCAACAAAAGAACAGACTCTTTCTTCACTACCTTACCCGACACTGGTACACATGTCACAACCTTCAAACATATCAAGGCCCTCATCACGCCATCCCCTTGCTCGCTAGTATATTGGTCTTGTCCCACCATTTGGGTGTAAAACAAGTGCGCTTGCATAGCTGACCCCAACATGTTAATCAGGTGGAGTACAAAGCTCCAATCTAAATTTTGTTACAAAGTAGCGTGGTATATATTCACTTTGGTGGTTATTAGTTCCCAATCCAGGGAGAGCAGCCATCCGCTTGTACCACGTGAAAGGATAGAATCGCAATCTCTTCTATCTAAAATAAGATTCGCAGTTCTATAGTACTAAAACTGTGCTGTAGCCAGGCATCCCTGGTTCCATCGACTTGTGCTGACAAGCATATTGGGACTCGTGGACCCATATTGCTTTTACATGAAATAGATCAGGTTGAGAAGGACTCTTCGTGAGATCCCCCCTGATAACAAGGTTTAGTATTCGAATAGTTGGTCTCTTCGTGAGTATCACCTCGTCAAAATAGCTTCCCAACCCTTTTCAGAGAACTACTGCTACTAAGGGAATGGTAGGTCATGAAACATAACCGAAGGGTATGTGTCAGCTGCAGTAAGAATGAGTCATGAAGACTGCGGATGAGTAAGAGCACACTAAGCAAGGGTAAAGGGTATGAGTAATCTGCAGTATGAAATGAGTCATGAAGACTGCGGATGGTTAAAGGGAAAATGAGTAAGCATGAATAATGAGATGAGTAATCTGCAGTTATGGATGAGTCATAAAGACTGCAGATGACTAAAGAGAGATGAGTAAGGGTCTAGGCCACTAGGGCAAAGGGGAACCAAGGGGAGTGCAAGAGGGGTTCCGGTGGGTGGTGGGAGGTGTAGGGGGGTGGTGGTGAATGCAGGGGAATGAAGGGAAACAGAGAGAAAGAGAGAGAAAGAGGGAGAATAGTTCAGGAGAGGTTTGTTCTGAATTCCCTTTCTAGTTCAGGAAGAGTTCCACTGGTGGGACCATATCACTGAAGGAAATCAAAGGTGGGAAGAAAACCATGCTAGCACTTGGGGCCTTGATGATGATAATGAACCTTTCGAGTGTGACAATGTTGCTATCAGCAACATGACTGGGTCTCCTAGGATGTGAAATGTCAGGGACTTTTCATTTAATGAGGGGGTAATGATATGATTCATATGGACTCCCATATCTTTTCTCTCTTTCTTCCCTTCTTTCACTCTCTATGTCCACTTCTCTGTCATCACTTTCATGTATACTTAGTCATCCACAGCTTCTTACTGTTCCTTACTGCAGATTATCTACTTATTCCACCATATTTCATAGTATTCTATGGCACCACTTTTACTGACCAATCATGGTTGTTTCTATTGTTCCTTTCTCTATTTATAAATGACTCAACATTGTCTTTGTTTTCTCTAACCTTGACCTCCTCGAGTATCTCCCTAGATACATCTCGGAATATATCCCTTGTTCCTTGAAACCTCTGTGTGACCTCATCCTGCACTTGAAAGGACACTTCAACCTCTAAGCTCTTAACTTAGCTTCATAGGTTGTCTTTGTCACTCTCAGTACTCAGTCTTCGATCCCTCAACCCTTGAAGAATCCTGTCATTTTGATCCCTGTGACCCTCAAGACTTCTGACCCTTGTCTCTCACCCCAAGACCTTCCTCTTGAGGCTACACTTGTTTCTACCCAGATCAAGTGTAACACTTGGCCCTTAGTCGTCTTGATCCCTTGATCCTGAAGACTCCCTTGCCTTCACCTCTCATTTCCAAGCCCTTCTTCTCAAGGCTATGCTTGTTTCTATCCAGACCAAGTGTAACAAAAGATCAAGGTTTACTCTTTGAGCCTACCATTGTTTGTAGTTCCCCACTATTTTGTCCTTCAACCCCCTTAGACCTAAGAGAGGATCTCCTGCTCCCCCATATCCACCCCCTACTTCACCAGTTCCTAGATGACGCATTCATGCCCCCACTTCCTCAGACTCCAATCCAGAAACCCCACCAGCATCTCCAACCCCCTCCCCCTCATCTAGCCCCCCACTCCCTGCCATGTCCACCACC